>JABUQX010095329.1:0-62635 GCA_015478945.1 Trachelipus rathkii
CTGTTGTACTTCCCGATTCCGGTCCCTCATGTTTGGGTGTTTAACCGTTTTCACGCATTTATCATTGGCTGCTGCCGCGTTCGTGCGCCACTTCAGAAGGTACAAGAAAACTGATAACATATATGGAATCAGCATTTGTATGGAAAATGACAAAAAAAAATTTTACTTTTTTTTTTTTTTATCCAGCTTACGATAGGTAGAAAAACTATAACATATATATAAGAATCAGCGTATAATTTTTTTTTAGGGGGCTCGAGGGACAGAGGGGGGAGACGTTTTCCATACACCGTAGAGGAGGGGCGGAGGAACCCCACGACACCCAAATACCGAAAGAGCAGGGTTCCACGGAGGCCACTCTGATGGTCAAATCATCTTTGAGTGAGACCCCGACTCTTTATCTTTGCGGTTTTACCCTGAGGTATTATTCTTTTAGTTAAAAAAAAAGAATAATTTTTTCATATATATTTCATACGCTGATTCTAAATATGTATTTGTTTTCTTGTACCTATCGTAGTTTGGAGATATGAAAAAAAATTAAAATAATAAATAAATTTTTTTCATTTTCCATACAAATTTTATTCATACGCTGATTGCATATATGTTATCAAGTTTTCTTGGCACAATGGCTTCAGATATTTCCCACCTCTATTTAATCAAACTATAAGTAATCTTGGGTCCAATTTTTTTTCTTTAAAAGGCCCCACCCACTTTTGCATATATATATACATATATATATATATATATATATATATATATATATATATATATATATATATATATATATATATATATATATATATATATATATATATATATATATATATATATACTATATATATATAAGAAATTTTTTTTTCTTCAGAAGGCCGCCCTTCTTTTTGCATATATATATATATATATATATACTACTATATATATATATACCACATATATCATATATATATATATATATATATATATATATATATATATATAAGATTTTTCTTCATTTATGAGGAGGAGGGGGAAACGCTTGACCTTTTTGCATATATATATATATATATATATATATAACTATATATATATATATATATATATAACTTATATATATATACTCTCTCTCATATATATACATATATATATATATATATATATATATATATATACACATATATATATATGCTATATACTGCTATATATATGAACAATTTATATATTAAAAAAAGGGGAGGATCTAATATTTGAGATTTTGGAACCATTTACAAAATGGGCATATATTCAGCAATTTTCAGACAATTTTGATGAGGAAAAGCTCTCACCAGCTTTCTCATGAGAAGTGTTTTCAGTGTGTTTTTTATGTCTGTAGTCTAAAATTATTTATTGGGTACTCATTTTCCAAAGCTATTTTGATATTTTTCATCAGCTTCCTACATTTTTTTCAAATTATATATTAAGCTATATAGATGGTCTATTAAAAAATACACATAGAAATTTTTATTTTTTGGAAAATTGTGCTCAACAATTAGTAAGCAGGTTCGACATTGCTGTTTAATTTTCCCCAAAATAAAAACTTCCATCTTGTATTTATTGTGCGTATAATGACATCCATATATTTCAAGTTTGAAGTCTCATTTCGAAAAAAATTGTAGAGAAGTTGATACGAAAAAATGTCAAAAATTAGGTTTGAAAAAATGAAGCAATGACTGAACACAGAAAAAACTCCAGAAAATGACCTAGGTTTATTAATTATAAGATTAGTGCATGTAGTTAAATGTCTTGAAGTAATATAAAACAAAAATTTCAAATCAATAAACATGTGAGAAATATTTTTGGGTTCAATATCATTCCATTGAAACATCAAAGATAAAAACTAAGAATAAATAAACAAGGAAAACAAAAATATTAGAAAAGATATACACATATTTACAGAAGAACAACACTTATATATATATATATATATATATATATATATATATATATATATATATATATATATATATATATACTATATATATATCTTATATCTATATATATATATATATATCTTTATATATATATATAACTGAGAGAGAGAGAGAGAGAGAGAGAGAGAGAGAGTTCAGGTAATGTGAAGTGACAAAGAAAAGAAATAGGTTTAAGTGTTTTTACGAATGAAGATTTATAAATTTTTAACTCCTCATATGTAGAAGTTCCGAAAAGATATAGGGTTCTTTGTAATATCCGAGTGATCTCTGATGGCTGCATTCTCTGGTTGAGAGATGTGGAGATTAGCTTAGCTTGAAGGCTCGCATCTTCAGCTGTAGGCTAGTTTGGATTACATAATTGACGTTACAGTGGCCACATTTATTTATAAACCATGTCAGAGTTTCAAGCCACTGAAGCCGCTTTCTTTGTGGTTTAAAAATGTACTATTGATTAACTGATAAAGGATACAATATATTATAGCCAGGCGTTTTGTTTGATATTTAAAAAACGAAATTGAAACATTGAAATTTACAGAAGTTTTCATTTAAAGACTTTTGTGTTTATAGGTCATTTGGATTCCTTATGTTATGGAAGAAGCAGTTATAAAGTAGTGTTAGTAGGAAATAGGTTAAAATTTGAAAACTATCGTAGAAAGGAGATTTCTTCTTAAAACTTTAAACAAGAGCAAATATAGCTCACGTTTATATGATTTTATATATATATATATATATATATTATATATATATATATATATATATATATATATATATATATATATATATATATATATATATATATATCTTCTCTTTATCTTCTATTTATATATATATATATATATATATATGCTGCTATATATATATATATATTATACTATATAATATATATATATATATACTTATATATATATATACATAACATATAACTTTACCTTAACATATATATATATATATACTATAACTTATAACTCTAACTTATATATATATATATATATATATATATATATATATATATGTATATATATATATATATATATATATACCAACAACATATATATGTATACCGCCTATACATATATATATTATTGAACATAGATCTATATATATGTTTTATATATATAGTAATAATATATATATATATATATATATATATATATATATATATATATATATATATATATATATATATACTGCTATATATATATCACTCATCTTTACCTCTACCTATATATATATATATATATATATATATATATATATATATATATATATATATATATATATACCATATATATATATATATATATATATATATATATATATATATATATAATATATATATATATATATATATATATATATATATATACCTTTTTTTGAATATATATATATATATATATATATATATATATATATATATATATATTTTCTACTTTTTGGTAGTAGGAAAATTAAAGGCGCTTGATCGGCAATGTCTTTATTAACGCGAAAGGGATAAACCACCTAATACCACGCCTGAGGAGTAAGAAGAAAAATAACATATAATTAAAAAGAGTTTGGACGTGGCAGGGAAAAAATTATAAATATATATAACACATATTCCTCAAAAAAAAAGAATCTAAAAATTAAATATATATAATTTAAAATCCCCAAAAGAAACTAATGTTTACGAAGGGAGAAGTATCTGTAGTGACGTGCCATGCTCAGAATGGAAAAATTGCGAAAAGAGATTAGAATAAGGGGGCGTTAAAAATGTGAAAAAAAAAGAAAGATATACGATAAAGTTAACTCTAAAATCTAAAATGCAGCTTAAAAAAAAATATACAATAAAATTAGGTTCGCATCTACCGTGCCTCAAAAATGAAAACTAAAATGAAATATGCAATAAAATTAGGGTCCGATCTACCATGCATGTTAAAACGAAACTAATATGAAAAATAGGCGCAGAAAGTCTACAGGGCAGCTTAAAATAAATATACAATGAAATTGTGTTTAGATCTATCATGCTGCTTAAAATAAAACTAAGTCCACATATGCTAAATTTTACAGGGCAGCTTAAAGTGAGAAATACAATAAAATATATTAGAATCTACCATGCTGCTTAAAATAAAGATTGCGATACCATAGGATCTAATATACCATGCAACTAATCATGTCTGCCATGCAGAAGAAAAAAAAAACAGTTAAAGTACGCTCACTGCTACTATTAAATTTTATCTGAGATCTACTTAAAAATACTGAAAATTTTTTTTTAAAATTATTGTTACTAATATACTTATTAATATTATAATTATTGTTTTAAATTAATGATGTTATTAATATTATTTTTATTGAAATTATTATTTTAATTATTACCATTAATATTATTTTTATAAAAATTATTATTTTTTTTTTATACAAAAGTATTATTTTTAATTATTTTTATTTATATTAATTTTAATAAAATTATGATGTTAATTATTAATTTTTTTTTTATATTATTTTTATTAAAATTATTATTTCAATTATTTTTACCAGTAGTACCAATATCAATATCAATTTTAATATAATTGTTATTATTACAACTATTATCAAAATTATTATCAAAATTATTATTAATTTTATCAAAATTATTTTAATTAATAATACTATTAACATTATTATGATTTTTATTTTTATAATTTTTATTATGATTATAATTTATCATTATAATTATTATTATTATTATTATTATTATTATTATTATTATTATTATTATTATTATTATTATTATTATTATTATTATTATTATTATTATTATTATTATTATTATTATTATTCATTATTATTGTTATCATTATTTTTATTATTATTATTATTATTATTATTATTATTATTATTATTATTATTATTATTATTATTATTATTATTATTATTATTATTATTCATTATTATTGTTATCATTATTTTTATTATTATTATTATTATTATTATTATTATTATTATTATTATTATTATTATTATTATTATTATTATTATTATTATTATAATAACTTAGGCATGCTCTAAGCTTTCTTTAAATGGCGTAAGGATGCAGTTAGGTCCCTAAGCAGGCAATGCAAAAAAAATTATTTCTTACCAAAAGTCAACCGATATGAAAAAAAGGTACGGAACTCGAAAATTATTTGTAAACAATTTCACAACCAAAATCACGGTAGGCACATAAAATTATTTCACTGCGTTTAATCACTTTTCAAAATTAATTCACCAAAACTGAAAACAGCCTATCCACGTTTCTCCAAGACGCCAACTGATGTATTATATTCGAGCGGGAGATGACTCGTTAACGGTTTGAATTTCGTGGAAATGTTCAAAATTAATTCTTTTAAAAAAAAAACAGAATTGATATACGTGAAGGGTTAAAAAAATATATTTCGTACTTGGTTCAAAGTTATATCCATAAAAAGAATATAAACGTTTATTGTTATTTAAAAAACTTTAATTCGAAACTTAGTTGCAAAATTTTTGTTTTATAAATATAGGAACAATGACTTGTGAGAGAGTAAACCAAGATAAATGGCTGAAAATGCATAGCCTAAGATATTGAAAAGCCTTCCTTCGTGTATTCTTCGAAGATCAAGAAAAACTTAAAGAAAAGTTGAAATATTAATCTCAAAATGTCCGTTATAAAAAGACTAACAAAAAGATGTATGATTTGCTCTAGTATGATAAAGATTGGTTAAAATAAGTTAAAAATTCAAAATTATTGATAAGGAAAAAGTGGCTTCAAATGGCGTTCTACGTCATCAAACAGCTATTTACCGAAAGCAATTCTTATATCGTATTTTCCTAAAAACTTTTTAAAACTGTTTTTCGAAAGTACTTTTTGTTATTAATTGATTATTAATTTACTTTATTGATTTTTAATTAAGAGAAGGTAAAAAAAACTATTGGAATTAGTTGTTATATGATTTCCAAGAAACACGTGTTCTGAGAAGGGGTGGTAAAAGTAATGGCAAATCCAGATTTTAAGAATGTTTTCTGGAAATATAATTAAAATACGGTATATTCTTATTATAGATTTAAGAATATTTTCTGGAAATATAATTAAAATACATTCTTATTTTAGTTATATATGTGGTTTTCAAAATGGAAAATAGACCCGGCTCGGGAGAAAAAGAAAAGAAAAGGGCTTGAAAATGTTCTTAAATAGGTGTAACTGGTTTCCAATTTTGGATAAACAGATAGAGTTGCTTTAATGTGTGAAATGGATGTGAGAATTGAGATTTGGAAATGTATTTTCAAAGGTTATGTTATGATAAATTTCTTTTTGGGGTGATTATGTTGTTAGTATTTAAGTTATAAAATAAATGAAAAATATTGAACTTGATTATGTTGTTACTATTTAAGTTATTAAATAAATGAAAAATATTAAATTTGATTATGTTGTTAATATTTAAGATATAATAGAAAAATTAAAATTGAATTTGATTAAGTTGTTAATATTTAAGTCATTAAACAAATGAAAAGTATTAAATTTGATTATGTTGTTAATGTTTAAGATATAATTTAACTAGTTCATAAAGTTTTTAATTAATGTTTCTTTGCCTTTAAAAATTTTCTGGTTTTAATTTTTAATTTACATCTTTAGAAATGTTGGAGATAGTTTCTTAAAAATAATGTCTTTGATGGTGTTTGTTTCAAAGATGTTATTATGTTTCACATATGTTTACAAATATGGGATGTTCCCCTGGGGGAGAAAAAAAAAGAAAATTTTTAAGTTGGTGGGGGAGGTCTTGGAGGTGGATGACCTCTACCTGCAGGAAAAGTTTGTTTAGGAGGTAAAATAAATTCTCTTTGTCCTCTTATAATAGTAGCAGGTTGTTGTCTGTTTCGTAATTGCATGGGGTGTGGTATGTCAGGATTTCGGAATGTTAAGGAAGGTCTGTAGGATGGATCATTCACCCTGGTGTCTGGAGGGGTGGGGGGAGATATTTCTGCTAAAGTAGGGGGTTGTGGTTGGACTGTTTCTTGAGAAGGGGCTCTAGGGGGTAAGGTTGGAGGTTCGTCTAAGGAAAATCTAGGAAGAGTGGTGGCGGTGGTGATGTAAGTCTTTGTAAAGGTTGTAATTTTGGAGGGGAAGGTAAGATTTGGAAATTTTTCATAGGTGATCTTATATGTGCATGGGAGGATGCTTCATGGGAAGTGGGTTCTTCCGGTGGTATTTGTTGTCTTTGTAACAAAGGAGGTCTGTATGGTGTTGGAGAAATTTGTTCTGGTGATGCAGTTTCTTCATGTGGGAATAACTGTCTTTGTTGTAAATTTTGTCGGTGTAGGGAAGGAATTTGTAAAGGAGGAGTTGTTGGTGTAGAAGGGGGTTGTCCTTGTGGTCGTTGTTGGGTTTTTGTTGGGAATATTGTGTTTGATGGAGCGTATATGGTATGTGGTATGTTTCGTATGGGTTGTTGGGGAATTGTAATTTGTTGAATTTGTTTTGGAGGAGGTCTTGTTTTTGTATGTAGGTCGCCGTGGGGTTGTTGGTGGGAAAGGGGTTGGAAATTATTTGTAACTTTAGATATTTTTACGTTATCCCTGTGGACAATAAAAGATTTTGAAGAACTTAGACATTGGAGTAACAGTTTGTTATAAGGAACAAACTGTAGGATTCTATAAGGACCTGTCCATTTTTGGGCAAGTTTGGGGGTTTGTTTAGGCTTTAGGACGTTCAAGATGTGAACTAAATCGCCTATTTTCATTTGGATAGTACAAGATTTTGGTAGTTGTTTTAGGATTTGTTTTTCTGTTTCTGCTTGTAAATGTTCACGAGCTTGGTCTCTAATTAAGTGGGCTCGCTCGGCTATTTCGTCAACATAATCATTTATGTACTTACGGGGTGGTTGTGTAGAAGTAAAAGGGGATGAATAGTTTGGAAGGTCCCAAGGAAGTCGTTTGTTGTAAGTGTAAAGGAGGAAGTGTGGGGAAGTACCGATGGCGGAATGGTAAGTTGAATTTATGGCAGTTTGTGTGAATGGAATGTATTGACCCCAGTCATTATGATTGGTGTTGACATAGTGTCGTAGATAATTGCTTATCTTATGATTTTCTTTTTCAACCAATGCATTACTCTGGGCGTGTCGCACAACTATGTTAACTGCCTTAATTCGCCATTGGGCACATATCTCTTTAAAAAGTTGGGAGGTTAGTTCCGGTGCCCGATCGGAAATAATTACTTCTGGAGTAGAATGGCGACAGATTATCCTCTCTAGGATAGCCTGTGCAATGTCTTTGGTAGTATGTTGTTTTAGGGGGACAAGTTCAACATACCTAGTAAGAGAGTCTTTCATGCAAAGGATATATTTACATTGTGTAATTTTGCATTGTGGTAAAGGTCCTAAAATGTCTAGGTGGACTCTGGAAAAAGGTTCATAGGGGAGGGGGTATGCTTTTATGGGGGCGTTTTTGGGAGTATTACCCTTAATGTTTTGGCAGGAAGGACATGTAGTACAATAATCATTTGTAAGTGTATGTAATTTGGGGAAAATGTAACGTTCTCGAATTCTAAATTCGGTTCTCTGCGTTCCGCAGTGTCCCGCTGCTAAGGAGGCATGGGAGTGTTCGATGACGGAGTGGATTAATGTGTCTGGTACTTGGATAAGGAAACGTCCAGACTGTGTTGCATAATGCAAAATGTCATCGATTAAAACATGGGGGTAAGTGTCAGCAAGAGTGTCTTGTTCGGAAAGAGGTTTGTTATGAGAGATGATGGGTTTTGCATATTCATAGAGGGTTTTAAGGCGTTTACATGTCTTTTGTTCATTTACAATATTTTCTTTAGTCAAAGGGATAGTTCCAGTAAGGAGTACGGTATTTTGTGCAAAAGAATAAGAACAAGGAGGAGGAGGATTTCTACTTAAATAGTCAGGAATAGTATTTAGTTTGCCTTGTTTGTAAATAATTGTTGGATTAAAGTGGGCTATGAATAAATTCCATCTTTCTAAACGTCCTGTAAGTTGTTTATGACGTATAAGGTGAATCAACGGTTGGTTATCCGTGATAATTGTAAGCGGATAACCGAATACCGTATTTTTGAACTTTTGCAAAGCAAAGACTATGGCCAATGCTTCTTGTTCGATAGTTTTATAGTTAGCTTCGGATTTGTTTAGTGCTCTGGAGATGAAGGATAATGGCTTTTCTTTGCCATTCTCGTCTAATTGGTATAGGACAGCACCGAGCCCTAGGTTAGAGGCATCGGTGTTGATATAAAATTCCTTGGAGTAATCAGGGAATCTTAATTGGGGTTGGAGTAACAACTTATCTTTTAGGATAAGAAAAGCTCTTTGTTGCTCCGGTCCCCAGAAAAATGTTGCATTCTTTTGTAGTAATTTTGTTATAGGTTTGGCAAGGACGGAGTAGGAGTCGATCAAGTGATTAAAGTAGTTCAGGAAACCAAGCAAAGATCTGGTTTCTGCTACGTTAGTAGGAGGTTTGAATGTAGTAAGAGTCTGGAGTTTTATGGGGTCAGGTGAGATTCCGTCTTGGGAAATTTTAAAACCCAGAAAAAGGAGGCTGTTTCGGAGAAACTTACATTTAGCAAGTTTGATCTTCATCTTATTCTTTCTAAAAGATTGGAAAACCTTTTCTAAGTTACCAAAATGTTCTTTTAATGTTTCCCCAAGTATTAAGACATCGTCCAAGAAGACTCTGCATGCGTCACCTAGGAGGTGAGACAACACCATTTCCATTGTCCTTGCGAACACTGGGGGTGCGTTGGACAAACCAAAATTGAGTCTTGTTGGTGCATACTGACCTCGCGGGGAAGGCTTGAAGCGGTTGTGTCTCTTCCTCGATTTCTAGACAATGGTAAGCGTCGAGAAGATCGAGACTGCTGAAAATTTTGGATTTTCCCAGCGTAGAGAGGATGTCATTAATGCAGGGAAGGGGGAAGCGGTCTAACACCGTATGTGCGTTAATGTGCCTGTAATCGGCCACAATTCTTGGAGTTGAGGAGTTTTTCTTCGGAATGACGAGCAGAGGGCTCGAATGGGGACTACTAATTGGACGGATGTACCCTTTTTGTTGGGCGGACTTGACCCAATCGTCTATCTGGGTCAAGTATTTATGGGGGAGGCGGTACTGTGGTCGGTACAGTACCTTTGGAGCGTTTTCTTTAAGTTGTATGGAAAATTTAGTTAAAGGACAAATGGGGACTTCATCATCCTCTAAGGCTATTACATCTCTGTAAGTCATCAACAGATCAATTAACTTTTCTAACTGATCTGGATCTTGTAATGTGGTACAGCAATCTTCATTATTTTTGAAAGATTCCTGGACGAGTTTTTTGAAAGTATTTCTAAGTTGAGTTGGAGTTAAACCTTTGAGAGGTGGCCAAATTTACATTGGACGTTTGGAGGGGTTCGTCAAGAACTATAATAGGATTAGCCCTGGTTAGGACAGTATTTTGAGGAAGGAATTGGGAAGAAGCGCTCATATTTATTATGTCCAGGAGAACTTGGCCGTCGGAGGCCGAACTCAGTACACTACCAGCAAAAAGAAAGTTGCTGATATAAGTGTTCTCTGTGGACAGGATAAAATTGTCAGGAGGAGTAGTATGAGCAGGGGAAGAAGCTTTAACAGAAAGAGTGTATTTAGAATAAGGAGCTATTTCTGTGTCTTCTAAAGTAGATAAATTATAGGAAACGTCAGTATCAATTAAAAGATTGTTAGGAGTAGAAATGTCGTCGGAGTAGAGGGGCATAGTCTCTGTATGGTTTACCTCTGTATGTTTAGCATGTATGCTGGGGGATTTCTTTTTGGTAGGGTATTGGTGGGTAAGTGGTATGGGGATAGGAAGGTTATTTGTTGTTACTTCAATTGTATTTTGTTTTGTTTGTAAGTTTATTCTTGGATTATTTAGGAAATTGGTACCTAGTAAGAAAGGTGTACTAAAACCACAAAGATTGTCACATATGACTATAAAGTTAACTGGTATGGTTTCGCCGTGTAAAGTTAAGTCAAAAATAATTGTACCCATTTGGTAAAATTCTGAACCCGTGATAGAACGTAGTGTAATTTCTGTGGGTTTTAATGGTATGTCTATGTTAAATGTCTCTTCCATTTCGCAAATGAAAGAGTACCTGCAGAGGCTACTGTTACTACCGCTATCTAAAATCAGTTCTCTGTCTTCTAATATATAGTTTTTGTAATTTATATTCGCTTTTAAAATATACGCGGGTCCTATTAGCGGATTTGCTTTGTGGGCATTATTTAATAGGATTTGGCTATCATTAGTAAAAGCGGAAGATAAAGTAATATCTTGAGATGGAATTAGTAGAGGTTGAGAACTTTGATAGGAAGGACTAGTAATAGTGGTAGTAGTAGTAGTAGTAGTAGTAGTAATAGTAGAAGGGAGGGGAAGTAATAATGGTATCTCATGGACAGAGTTTACGTTCGTTACCGGAGTTGGGGGCATGTTATAATTTGGAGTAATTTTATCATCGTTCGTTACAATCGCGGATGCCGGTTTTTGCATCAAGTTCGAAAGGAGTGCGCTATTTGACACTGGTTTAGCGGATGCTGTTAGTAAATTAATCGTATCATTTGGGTTAGTTCTTTCATGCATTGTAGCAAGAGAGGTTGCTAAAGGATCCATAGGGTTAGAAAAAATGCTGTCTGTCACCGAAGTAGAGTGTGTAGTAGAGACCGTATAAGGATCGAAAAAGTTAAGTAGATCTGCAGTAAGCATAGAATCGGAAGTTATTGTATCCTGCACCGGGTGCATAGGTTCCTTAGGTATATTAATAGGATCAAAAAGATTTAGTAGGTCAGCAGTAGGCGTAGGATTGTTAGGATTCGTTGTATAACTACTAATGTTAGGCATAGGTTGAGGGTTAGGCATAATACTTTGGAAATGGGTAGGCATAGGTATATGGTTAGGCATAGTAGTTCCAAAATGGTTAGGTATAGGATTTTCAAAATGGTTAGGTATAGTACTTTGGTAATTGTTAGGCGTAGGTAAAGCATTTTGGAAGCTGTTAGGCGTAGGTAAAGCATTTTGGAAGCCGTTAGGCCTAGGTAAAGCATTTTGGAAGGTGTTAGGCCTAGTTACAGTAGTTAGCATAGAGTTAGGCATAGTGTTAGGAGTAGTTATGGTAGCGAACATAGCGTTAGGCATAGTGGTAGGAGTAGCTATAGTAGTAAACATAGTGTTAGGACTAGTGGTAGGAGTAGCTATAGTAGTAAACATAGCGTTAGGACTAGTGGTAGGAGTAGTTATAGTGGTAAACATAGTGTTAGGACTAGTGGTAGGAGTAGCTATAGTAGTAAACATAGCGTTAGGACTAGTGGTAGGAGTAGGTAGGATGTTAGGTATAAGGTTAGGAGTAGGTAGGATGTTAGGAATAGGGGTAGGAGTAGGTAGGACGTTAGGTATAGGATTAGGCATATTGGTAGGAGTAGGTAGGATGTTAGGTATAGGGGTAGGAGTAGGTAGGATGTTAGGTATAGGATTAGGCATATTGGTAGGAGTAGGTAGGATGTTAGGTATAGGGGTAGGAGTAGGTAGGATGTTAAGCATAGGATTAGGAATAGGTAGGATGTTAGGTATATGGTTAGGAGTAGGTAGGGTGTTAGGTATAGGGGTAGAGGTAAGTAAAGTGTTAGGTATAGGTTGCGGAGGTAAGGTAAGCATAGTAGGAATACTATCTACTGAATGGGGGAGAGGAGATGGTGTAGGAAAAACATTATTTAAAATACATGTGTTTTTTGTATTAGAACAAGTGTTAGGATTAGTGTTAACCCTCTGTTTTTCTTTAAAATCATAATCTACATCATTTATTACACCTGTGTTTTTTGTATCAGAACAAGTGTTAGGATTAGTGTTAACCCTCTGTTTTTCCTTAAAATTAATTATATTATTTCCCCCAATAATTTTTTTAACATTTTCGTGTTGGGCTAATCGGTCATTAGCCCAACTATCAAAACTTGTAGATGGATAAATGTGGGTGCCCTCACCGTTATCACATTTATTTACATAATTTTCACTATTGGGTTTTAGCCCATTCACCTGTGTTGTACTAAAGGTGTTTTGCAAGCTAAGTAAGTTAGTACCAATGTTAACATTGGTACAACCTCGGATATTGGTATTATCCGGAACAAAATTCTTTATATTTAGTGTACCTAACGTGGGGTGCATTTGAGAATTCTTATCATCTCTTATGGTGTGTACACTTTTATTGAAATTGCCTAATTTAAAAAATTTAATAATTTGCTTATTTATTTTTACGTTATCGAAATCATAATTAGAATTTTCTTTCACTTTATTAATTAAATTTTTATTAAACTTTTCTTTCACTTTATCACTAGACTCGGAGGGTGAGTCTTCATTAAATTTACTGCAATTATTAAAGGAGGAAGGAGGTGGAGGAGAGAACATTAGTTGAGAAACACTAGGGAAATCACTGGTTCGTTGGAGGGAGTCAGAATTGGACTTGCTCTGGTCACTCTTTTCTAAAAATGCTCCTGTGACTTCCGAATTGTCAAAGGAGTTCTCAAAATTTCTCAATTGGGGAGGCATGAGAGCGTCAGGTGCTCTTCGTTTTCCTCCATAGTTGTGGTAGTTTGGGGCTTGACCTTGTCGGTGAGCCTGGTGAAGATATTGCTGGTGAGCTCTCGGGCGATCACCGGTGCAATAACTATTTAATGGTTGGGAAATTCTCCACTCTCTGGAGGAATCATCATGATTGGAAAAATGGTTGAAGATTGTCTTGGCTCTTCTTTTGTTTTGGTAATTGGAGTTCCATTCGGAAAAATTGTAGTCGTCAGGTGGACCTTGATTGTATGGAAGTCTTCCATAAGAATGAGAAGAGTAAGTTAGGACTCTTCTCCTATTGTAACATGAGGTTCGAGCAATATGGTTTGGCTCGAAGGAAGGAGACTGATGAGGACTACACTCAGTCTTCTGGAAATGCCTTAATTGCATTTTATGATTTGGAAACGTTTTCTTCGTCATATAGAATGTTTCCGGACGGAGAAGTTAAGACTGGCATCACTTACTATCTTGTGATGGTCTTGTTATTTAATGATGAACGTGGCAATCGATATAAAATGAATTGCCAGTGATTTTGTGGCAGTATGTTTGGAGAAGCCTACCGTATTCTCCGGTTAAATAGAAAATGAATGTGCAAGTGCAAGTTAAGAATAAAGAATATTTCACGTACCGTAAATGCGACCTTCACCTATCGCTCTTCTGCCGATTCTACTCTTGGCGCGGTGGTAAATCCCCAGAAACCAAATTTCTTCTTCAGGTTGCCAGTTTTCTACTTTTTGGTAGTAGGAAAATTAAAGGCGCTTGATCGGCAATTTCTTTATTATTAACGCGAAAGGGATAAACCACCTAATTCCACGAGTTGAGAGAAAAATAACATAATTAAAAAGAGTTTGGACGTGGCAGGGAAAAAATTATAAATATATATAACACATATTCCCCCCCAAAAAAAAGAATCTAAAGATTAAATATATATAATTTAAAATTTTCAAAAGAAACTAATGTTTACGAAGGGAGAAGTATCTGTAGTGACGTGCCATGCTCAGAATGGAAAAATTGCGAAAAGAGATTAGAATAAGGGGGCGTTAAAAATGTGAAAAAAAAGAAAGATATACGATAAAGTTAACTCTAAAATCTAAAATGCAGCTTAAAAAAAAATATACAATAAAATTAGGTTCGCATCTACCGTGCCTCAAAAATGAAAACTAAAATGAAATATGCAATAAAATTAGGGTCCGATCTACCATGCATGTTAAAACGAAACTAATATGAAAAATAGGCGCAGAAAGTCTACAGGGCAGCTTAAAATAAATATACAATGAAATTGTGTTTAGATCTATCATGCTGCTTAAACTAAAACTAAGTCCACATATGCTAAATTTTACAGCAGCTTAAAGTGAGAAAATACAAATAAAAATATATTAGAATCTACCATGCTGCTTAAAATAAAGATTGCGATACCACCATAGGATCTAATATACCATGCAACTAATCATGTCTGCCATGCAGAAGAAAAAAAAAAACAGTTAAAGTACGCTCACTGCTACTATTAAATTTTATCCGAGATTTACATACGTAAGAAACGTGAAATTTTTTTTTTTTTTTTTTTAAATTATTGTTACTAATATACTTATTAATATTATAATTATTGTTTTAAATTAATGATGTTATTAATATTATTTTTATTGAAATTATGATTTTAATTATTACCATTAATATTATTTTTTTATAAAAATTATTATTATTTTTTTTTTTTTTATACAAAAGCATTATTTTTAATTATTTTTATTTATATTAATTTTAATAAAATTATGATGTTAATTATTATTTTTTTTTATATTATTTTTATTAAAATTATTATTTCAATTATTTTTACCAGTAGTACCAATATCAATATCAATTTTAATATAATTGTTATTATTACAACTATTATCAAAATTATTATCAAAATTATTATTAATTTTATCAAAATTATTTTAATTAATAATACTATTAACATTATTATGATTTTTATTTTTATAATTTTTATCGTAATTAAGTAATATCATTAATAATTATTATTATTATTATTATTATTATTATTATTATTATTATTATTATTATTATTATTATTATTATTATTATTATTATTATTATTATTATTATTATTATTATTCATTATTATTGTTATCATTATTTTTATTATTATTATTATTATTATTATTATTATTATATTATTTATTAATTATTTTATTTATTATTATTATTCATTATTATTATTATTTATTATTATTATGTCATATTATTGTTATCATTATTTTTATTATTATTTATGTATTATTATTATTATTATTATTATATTATTATAATTTATAATATTAATATTATTATTATTATTATTGTTATCATTATTATTATTATTATTATAATAACTTAGGCATGCTCTAAGCTTTCTTTAAATGGCGTAAGGCTGCAGTTAGGTCCCTAAGCAGGCAATGCAAAAAAATTATTTTCTTACCAGAGTCAACCGATATGAAAAAAAAGGTACGGAACTCGAAAATTATTTGTAAACAATTTCACAAAACACAAAAAAAATCACGGTAGGCACATAAAATTATTTCACTGCGTTTAATCACTTTTCAAAATTAATTCACCAAAACTGAAAACAGCCTATCCACGTTTCTCCAAGACGCCAACTGATGTATTATATTCGAGCGGGAGATGACTCGTTAACGGTTTGAATTTCGTGGAAATGTTCAAAATTAATTCTTTTAAAAAAAAACAGAAATTGATATACGTGAAGGGTTAAAAAAAATATAATTCGTACTTGGTTCAAAGTTATATCCATAAAAAGATTAAACGTTTATTGTTATTTTAAAAAAACTTTAATTCGAAACTTAGTTGAAAAATTTTTGTTTTATAAATATAGGAACAATGACTTGTGAGAGAGTAAACCAAGATAAATGGCTGAAAATGCATAGCCTAAGATATTGAAAAGCCTTCCTTCGTGTATTCTTCGAAGATCAAGAAAAACTTAAAGAAAAGTTGAAATATTAATCTCAAAATGTCCGTTATAAAAAGACTAACAAAAAGATGTATGATTTGCTCTAGTATGATAAAGATTGGTTAAAATAAGTTAAAAATTCAAAATTATTGATAAGGAAAAAGTGGCTTCAAATGGCGTTCTACGTCATCAAACAGCTATTTACCGAAAGCAATTCTTATATCGTATTTTCCTAAAAACTTTTTAAAACTGTTTTTCGAAAGTACTTTTTGTTATTAATTGATTATTAATTTACTTTATTGATTTTTAATTAAGAGAAGGTAAAAAAAAACTATTGGAATTAGTTGTTATATGATTTCCAAGAAACACGTGTTCTGAGAAGGGGTGGTAAAAGTAATGGCAAATCCAGATTTTAGGAATGTTTTATGGAAATATAATTAAAATACGGTATATTCTTATTATAGATTTAAGAATATTTTCTGGAAATATAATTAAAATACATTCTTATTTTAGTTATATATGTGGTTTTCAAAATGGAAAATAGACCCGGCTCGGGAGAAAAAGAAAAGAAAAGGGCTTGAAAATGTTCTTAAATAGGTGTAACTGGTTTCCAATTTTGGATAAACAGATAGAGTTGCTTTAATGTGTGAAATGGATGTGAGAGTTGAGATTTGGAAATGTATTTTCAAAGTTTATCTTATTGCATAAAAATTTCTTTGGGTGATTATTGTTGTTAGTATTTAAGTTATAAATAAATGAAAAATATTGAACTTGATTATGTTGTTACTATTTAAGTTATTAAATAAATGAAAAATATTAAATTTGATTATGTTGTTAATATTTAAGATATAATAGAAAAATTAAAATTGAATTTGATTAAGTTGTTAATATTTAAGTTATTAAACAAATGAAAAGTATTAAATTTGATTATGTTGTTAATGTTTAAGATATAATTTAACTAGTTCATAAAGTTTTTAATTAATGTTTCTTTGCCTTTAAAAATTTTCTGGTTTTAATTTTTTAATTTACATCTTTAGAAATGTTGGAGATAGTTTCTTGAAAATAATTTCTTTGATGGTGTTTGTTTCAAAGATGTTATTATGTTTCACATATGTTTACAAATATGTGATGTTCCCCTGGGGGAGAAAAAAAAGGAAAGAAAATTTTTAAGTTGGTGGGGGAGGTCTTGGAGGTGGATGACCTCTACCTGCAGGAAAAGTTTGTTTAGGAGGTAAAATATATTCTCTTTGTCCTCTCATAATAGTAGCAGGTTGTTGTCTGTTTCGTAATTGCATGGGGTGTGGTATGTCAGGATTTCGGAATGTTAAGGAAGGTCTGTAGGATGGATCATTCACCCTATGGTGTCTGGAGGGGTGGGGGGAGATATTTCTGCTAAAGTAGTGGGTTGTGGTTGGACTGTTTCTTGAGAAGGAGCTCTAGGGGGTAAGGTTGGAGGTTCGTCTAAAGAAAATCTAGGAAAGAGGGGTGGTGGTGGTGATGTAAGTCTTTGTAAAGGTGGTAATTTTGGAGGAGAAGGTAAGATTTGGAAATCTTTCATAGGTGATCTTATATGTGCATGGGAGGATGCTTCATGGGAAGTGGATTCTTCCGGTGGTAATTGTTGTCTTTGTAGGAAAGGAGGTCTGTATGGTGTTGGAGAAATTTGTTCTGGTGATGTAGTTTCTTCATGTGGGAATAACTGTCGTTGTTGTAAATTTCGTCGGTGTAGGGAAGGAATGTGTAAAGGAGTTGTTGGTGTAGTCGGTGGTTGACTTTGTGGTCGTTGTTGGGTTTGTGTTGGGAATATTGTGTTTGGTGGAGCGTATATGGTATGTGGTATGTTTCGTATGGGTTGTTGGGGAATTGTAATTTGTTGAATTTGTTTTGGAGGAGGTCTTGTTTTTGTATGTAGGTCGCCGTGGGGTTGTTGTTGGGGAAGGGGTTGGAAATTATTTGTAACTTTAGATATTTTTACATTATCCCTGTGGACAATAAAAGATTTTGAGGAATTTAGACATTGGAGTAACAGTTTGTTATAAGGAACAAACTGTAGGATTCTATAAGGACCTGTCCATTTCTGGGCAAGTTTGGGGGTTTGTTTAGGCTTTAGGACGTTCAAGATGTGAACTAAATCGCCTATTTTCATTTGGATAGTACAAGATTTTGGTAGTTGTTTTAGGATTTGTTTTTCTGTTTCTGCTTGTAAATGTTCGCGAGCTTGGTCTCTAATTAAGTGGGCTCGCTCGGCTATTTCATCAACATAATCATTTATGTACTTACGGGGTGGTTGTGTAGAAGTAAAAGGGGATGTATAGTTTGGAAGGTCCCAAGGAAGTCGTTTATTGTAAGTGTAAAGGAGGAAGTGTGGGGAAGTACCGATGGCGGAATGGTAGGTTGAATTTATGGCAGTTTGTGTGAATGGAATGTATTGACCCCAGTCATTATGATTGGTGTTGACATAGTGTCGTAGATAATTGCTTATCTTATGATTTTCTTTTTCAACCAATGCATTACTCTGGGCGTGTCGCACAACTATGTTAACTGCCTTAATTCGCCATTGGGCACATATCTCTTTAAAAAGTTGGGAGGTTAGTTCCGGTGCTCGATCGGAAATAATTACCTCTGGAGTAGAATGGCGACAGATTATCCTCTCTAGGATAGCCTGTGCAATGTCTTTGGTAGTATGTTGTTTTAGGGGGACAAGTTCAACATACCTAGTAAGAGAGTCTTTCATGCAAAGGATATATTTACATTGTGTAATTTTGCATTGTGGTAAAGGTCCTAAAATGTCTAGGTGGACTCTGGAAAAAGGTTCATAGGGGAGGGGGTATGCTTTTATGGGGGCGTTTTTGGGAGTATTACCTTTAATGTTTTGGCAGGAAGGACATGTAGTACAATAATCATTTGTAAGTGTATGTAATTTGGGGAAAATGTAACGTTCTCGAATTCTAAATTCGGTTCTCTGCGTTCCGCAGTGTCCCGCTGCTAAGGAGGCATGGGAGTGTTCGATGACGGAGTGGATTAATGTGTCTGGTACTTGGATAAGGAAACGTCCAGACTGTGTTGCATAATGCAAAATGTCATCGATTAGAACATGGGGGTAAGTGTCAGCAAGAGTGTCTTGTTCGGAAAGAGGTTTGTTATGAGAGATGATGGGTTTTGCATATTCATAGAGGGTTTTAAGGCGTTTACATGTCTTTTGTTCATTTACAATATTTTCTTTAGTCAAAGGGATAGTTCCAGTAAGGAGTACGGTATTTTGTGCAAAAGAATAAGAACAAGGAGGAGGAGGATTTCTACTTAAATAGTCAGGAATAATATTTAGTTTGCCTTGTTTGTAAATAATTGTTGGATTAAAATGCGCTATGAATAAGTTCCATCTTTCTAAACGTCCTGTAAGTTGTTTATGACGTATGAGGTGAATCAACGGTTGGTTATCCGTGATAATTGTAAGCGGATAACCGAATACCGTATTTTTGAACTTTTGCAAAGCAAAGACTATGGCCAATGCTTCTTGTTCGATAGTTTTATAGTTAGCTTCGGATTTGTTTAGTGCTCTGGAGATGAAGGATAATGGCTTTTCTTTGCCATTTTCGTCTAATTGGTATAGGACAGCACCGAGCCCTAGGTTAGAGGCATCAGTGTTGATGTAAAATTCCTTGGAGTAATCAGGGAATCTTAATTGGGGTTGGAGTAACAACTTATCTTTTAGGATAAGAAAAGCTCTTTGTTGCTCCGGTCCCCAGAAAAATGTTGCATTCTTTTGTAGTAATTTTGTTATAGGTTTGGCAAGGA
The DNA here is from genome assembly GCA_015478945.1 of Trachelipus rathkii. NCBI lineage: Eukaryota > Metazoa > Arthropoda > Malacostraca > Isopoda > Trachelipodidae > Trachelipus > Trachelipus rathkii. Next base: position 20,219 of record JABUQX010095329.1, read on the forward strand.
CGGAGTAGGAGTCGATCAAGTGATTAAAGTAGTTCAGGAAACCAAGCAAAGATCTGGTTTCTGCTACGTTAGTAGGAGGTTTGAAAGTAGTAAGAGTCTGGAGTTTTATGGGGTCAGGTGAGATTCCGTCTTGGGAAATTTTAAAACCCAGAAAAAGGAGGCTGTTTCGGAGAAACTTACATTTAGCAAGTTTGATCTTCATCTTATTCTTTCTAAAAGATTGGAAAACCTTTTCTAAGTTACCAAAATGTTCTTTTAATGTTTCCCCAAGTATTAAGACATCGTCCAAGAAGACTCTGCATGCGTCACCTAGGAGGTGAGACAACACCATTTCCATTGTCCTTGCGAACACTGGGGGTGCGTTGGACAAACCAAAATTGAGTCTTGTAGGTGCATACTGACCTCGCGGAGTGCGGAAGGCTAGTAGCGGTTGTGTCTCTTCCTCGATTTCCAGACAATGGTAAGCGTCGAGAAGATCGAGACTGCTGAAAATTTTGGATTTTCCCAGCGTAGAGAGGATGTCAGCAATACAAGGCAGGGGGAAGCGGTCTAACACCGTATGTGCGTTAATGTGCCTGTAATCGGCCACAATTCTTGGAGTTGAGGAGTTTTTCTTTGGAATGACGAGCAGAGGGCTCGAATGGGGACTACTGATTGGACGGATGTACCCTTTTTGTTGGGCGGACTTGACCCAATCGTCTATCTGGGTCAAGTATTTATGGGGGAGGCGGTACTGTGGTCGGTACAGTACCTTTGGAGCGTTTTCTTTAAGTTGTATGGAAAATTTAGTTAACGGACAAATGGGGACTTCATCATCTTCTAAGGCTATTACATCTCTGTAGGTCATCAACAGATCAATTAACTTTTCTAACTGATCTGGATCTTGTAATGTGGTACAGCAATCTTCATTATTTTTGAAAGATTCCTGGACGAGTTTTTTGAAAGTATTTCTAAGCTGAGTTGGAGTTAAACCTTTGGAAGAAGTTGCCAAATTTACATTGGACGTTTGGAGGGGTTCGTCAAGAACTATAATAGGATTAGCCCTGGTTAGGACGGTATTTTGAGGAAGGAATTGTGAAGAAGCGCTCATATTTATTATGTCCAGGAGAACTTGGCCGTCGGAGGCCGAACTCAGTACACTACCAGCAAAAAGAAAGTTGCTGATATAGTGTTCTCTGTAGACAGAATAAAATTGTCAGGAGGAGAAGTATGAGCGGGGGAAGAAGCTTTAACAGAAAGAGTGTATTTAGAATAAGGAGCTATTTCTGTGTCTTCTAAAGTAGATAAATTATAGGAAACGTCAGTATCAATTAAAAGATTGTTAGGAGTAGAAATGTCGTCGGAGTAGAGGGGCATAGTCTCTGTATGGTTTACCTCTGTATGTTTAGCATGTATGCTGGGGGATTTCTTTTTGGAAGGGTATTGGTGGGTAAGTGGTATGGGGATAGTAAGGTTATTTGTTGTTACTTCAATTGTATTTTGTTGTGTTTGTAAGTTTATTCTTGGGTTATTTAGGAAATTTGTACCTAGTAAGAAAGGTGTACTAAAACCACAAAGATTGTCACATATGACTATAAAGTTAACTGGTATGTTTTCCCCATGTAAAGTTAAGTAAAAAATTATTGTACCCATTTGGTAAAATTCTGAACCCGTGATAGAACGTAGTGTAATTTCTGTGGGTTTTAATGGTATGTTTATGTTAAATGTCTCTTCCATTTCGCAAATGAAAGAGTACCTGCAGAGGCTACTGTTACTACCGCTATCTAAAATCAGTTCTCTGTCTTCTAATATGTAGTTTTTGTAATTTATATTAGCTTTTAAAATATACGCGGGTCCTATTAGCGGATTTGCTTTGTGGGCATTATTTAATAGGATTTGACTATCATTAGTAAAAGCGGAAGATAGAGTAATATCTTGAGATGGAATTAGTAGAGGTTGAGAACTTTGATAGGAAGGACTAGTAATAGTGGTAGCAGTAGGAGTAGTAGTAGGAGGAGGAGGAGTAAGGAGGAATGGTATCTCATGGACAGAGTTTAAGTTCGTTACCGGAGTTGGGGGCATGTTATAATTTGGAGTAATTTTATCATCGTTCGTTACAATCGCGGATGCCGATTTTTGCATCAAGTTCGAAAGGAGTGCGCTATTTGACACTGGTTTAGCGGATGCTGTTAGTAAATCGATCGTATCGTTTGGATTAGTTCTTTCATGCATTGTAGCAAGAGAGGTTGTTAAAGGATCCATAGGGTTAGAAAAATTCATGCTGTCTGTCACCGAAGTAGAGTGTGTAGTAGAGACAGTATAAGGATCGAAAAAGTTAAGTAGATCTGCAGTAAGCATAGAATCGGAAGTTATTGTATCCTGCACCGGGTGCATGGGTTCCTTAGGTATATTAATAGGATCAAAAAGATTTAGTAGGTCAGCAGTAGGCGTAGGATTGTTAGGATTAGTTGTATAACTACTAATGTTAGGCGTAGGTTGAGGGTTAGGCATAGTACTTTGGAAATGGTTAGGCATAGGTATATGGTTAGGCATAGTATTTCCAAAATGGTTAGGTATAGTACTTTCAAAATGGTTAGGTATAGTACTTTGGAAATTGTTAGGCGTAGGTAAAGCATTTTGGAAGCTGTTAGGCGTAGGTAAAGCATTTTGGAAGCTGTTAGGCGTAGGTAAAGCATTTTGGAAGTTGCTAGGCGTAGGTAAAGCATTTTGGAAGTTGTTAGGCGTAGGTAAAGCATTTTGGAAGCTGTTAGGCGTAGGTAAAGCATTTTGGAAACTGTTAGGCGTAGGTATAACGTTTTGGAAGCTGTTAGGCGTAGGTATAGGATTTTGGAAGTTGTTAGGCGTAGGTATAACATTTTGGAAGTTGTTAGGCGTAGTTATAGCATTTTGTAAGGTGTTAGGCCTAGTTACAGTAGTTAGCATAGAGTTAGGCATAGTGTTAGGAGTAGTTATGGTAGCGAACATAGCGTTAGGCATAGTGGTAGGAGTAGCTATAGTAGTAAACATAGCGTTAGGACTAGTGGTAGGAGTAGTTATAGTGGTAAACATAGTGTTAGGACTAGTGGTAGGAGTAGATAGGATGTTAGGTATAAGGTTAGGAGTAGGTAGGATGTTAGGTATAGGGGTAGGAGTAGGTAGGACGTTAGGTATAGGAATAGGCATATTGGTAGGAGTAGGTGGGATGTTAAGCATAGGATTAGGAATAGGTAGGATGTTAGGCATATGGTTAGGAGTAGGTAGGGTGTTAGGTATAGGGGTAGAGGTAAGTAAAGTGTTAGGTATAGGTTGCGGAGGTAAGGTAAGCATAGTAGGAATACTATCTACTGAATGTGGGAGAGGAGATGGTGTAGGGAAAACATCATTTAAAATACATGTGTTTTTTGTATCAGAACAAGTGTTAGGATTAGTGTTAACCCTCTGTTTTTCCCTAAAAATATTCACATTATTTTCCACCATTTTCTTTTTAACATTTTGGTGGTGAGCTAATCGGTCATTAGCCCAATTATCAAAATTGGCACTATTATTATTAATAAAAACATTACTTATTAAATTACTATTTTCAAAATTAACACTGATTTCACTAAATTTTGTATTAATATTAAACGCTTCACTTTTTTCATTTAAATTTGCACTATATTTTACAAAATTATTAAACTCTGCTTTTTCACTACACTTTTTGTCACAATTGGGTTTTGGCCCATTCACTTGTGTTGTACTAAATGTGTTTTGCAAGCTAAATAAGTTAGTGCCAATGTCAACATTGGCACAACCTCGGATATTCGTATTATCCGGAACAAAATTATTTATATTTAGTGTGCCTAACGTAGTGTGTTGTTGAGTATTCTCATCATCACTTGGGGTGTGTTCATTAATGGGGAGAGAAGCAAGGGAAAAGAAAGATTGGCTCTCCCCTAATAGTAGTTTCCCTGGTTCAGTAGGGAATGTGGATCCTCAGAATACATTTGGGGATGGGTGGCATCTTCTTGGGGTTCCATGTAATATTGTTCTTGAGGATCATCATAGTAATAAGGAGTATTGTCTTGGACTTGGGCCATTCTCGTATAGGAAGATCGTTGATGATTTGGGGGACCAGGTCTTCTGTAATTAGGATAGTTCGTAGTGGTTGAACTTTGTTGGTGAGCTCTCGGGCGTATTCCCGTGTAATTAGGCCGATGAATGCCTGAGCCAGTCCAAGTGTTATTTAAAATGGCCTGTTTCATGACCTGAGTTATTGGGGCCTTCTTTATGGGGTTATTTTTGTCATGGGGGTTCCACCTGGAATTTTGGCATTGGGGGGTGGATCCCCGGCGATGTTGTTTGTTACAGAGGGAGCAAAAAGGATTAAAAGGGCACTCTTTAGTCAGGTGCATTCCTCTTTCACAGTGGTAACACACTATTTCCTGTGCATGAGGAAATGTTGGGGTATGGTTGAATTTTCGTTGATTGGTTTGGGGATAAATTTTTTTATTATTTGCAGTGGGTCTTTGTACCTGGTTATTGGGAAAGTTGTTTGGTTTATAAGTTGGGGTTTGTGCCTTATTTAAATGAACATTAGCAACAGTAGGGGTTTTTCGTAGGGGGTCGTTAAGTCTACCTTGAGTTTTTTGGAAATATTTGCTGACTTGAGAAGAGACAGGTAGGTCGTAGTCATAATGTTTTTGAAAATCTGCTCTCAATTTCTCAGGTTTTTCTGGTAACAAATTATATATATGGGAAATGGTTAAGGCATTTCTTATTTTTGTAGTGGGCTGTAAGTTGTTGTCTAATTGGGCAATAGTATTGAAAAAGTCCTCGTAAAGACTGTTTAAATTTAAAATGGCCGAGGAGAGAGGGTCAGTTTCGTTCCATTTGAACTTATAAATTCTTGCCATGGCTTCAAATAAGTTGAGGGGTTCGTCGGGGAAAATGTATTCTTGGAGGACTTTGAGAAATTCCTCCAAGGTGGATTTTTCAAATTCATTTTGTTTCGCGTTGAGGATTTTCCTAACCTCAGCATTATTATCGTTGGTGATCTGTGTCATGGCCTGAGCTAACTTAGCAGGTTCAGTTTGGCAGTTTTTAAGAGTAATGTTCTCATTCAAATTACTCTTCCATTGAGTTAGGGTTGGACCTATCCAGACCCCATTGATTCGCCCCGTCAATAATAGTTCGGGCTTAGTGACCTGAGCAATGGTGGTGATGGTTTGTATGGCCTGTGGAGGTGCAGGCGTAGAGGTGCCCACGTCATCACCAGTTCCATTTGTCATTTTGGAAAGTGTAAGTTTTAATGAAAAATAAAAATTTCACGTACCGTAAATGCGACCTTCACCTATCGCTCTTCTGCCGATTCTACTCTTGGCGCGGTGGTAAATCCCCAGAAACCAAATTTCTTCTTCAGGTTGCCAGTTTTCTACTGGTTTGTAGTAGGAAAATTAAAGGCGCTTGTTCGGCAATGGCTTTATTAACGCTAACAGGGATAAACCACCTAATTCCACGCCTGAGGAGTGAGAAGAAAAATAACATATAATTAAAAAGAGTTTGGACGTGGCAGGGAAAAAATTATAAATATATATAACACATATTCCCAAAAAAGAATCTAAAGATTAAATATATATAATTTAAAATTTTCAAAAGAAACTAATGTTTACGAAGGGAGAAGTATCTGTAGTGACGTGCCATGCTCAGAATGGAAAAATTGCGAAAAGAGATTAGAATAAGTGGGCGTTAAAAATGTGAAAAAAAAGAAAGATATACGATAAAGTTAACTCTAAAATCTAAAATGCAGCTTAAAAAAATATACAATAAAATTAGGTTCGCATCTACCGTGCCTCAAAAATGAAAACTAAAATGAAAAATAGGCGCAGAAAGTCTACAGGGCAGCTTAAAATAAATATACAATGAAATTGTGTTTAGATCTATCATGCTGCTTAAACTAAAACTAAGTCCACATATGCTAAATTTTACAGGGCAGCTTAAAGTGAGAAATACAATAAAATATATTAGAATCTACCATGCTGCTTAAAATAAAGATTGCGATACCATAGGATCTAATATACCATGCAACTAATCATGTCTGCCATGCAGAAGAAAAAAAAAACAGTTAAAGTACGCTCACTGCTACTATTAAATTTTATCCGAGATTTACAAACGTAAGAAACGTGAATTTTTTTTTTTTTAAATTATTGTTACTAATATACTTATTAATATTATAATTATTGTTTTAAATTAATGATGTTATTAATATTATTTTTATTGAAATTATGATTTTAATTATTACCATTAATAGTATTTTTTTATAAAAATTATTATTTTTTTTTTTTTTTTTTTTTATATTAAAAGTATTATTTTTAATTATTTTTATTTATATTAATTTTAATAAAATTATGATGTTAATTATTTTTTTTTTTTATATATATTATTTTTATTAAAATTATTATTTCAATTATTTTTACCAGTAGTACCAATATCAATATCAATTTTAATATAATTGTTATTATTACAACTATTATCAAAATTATTATCAAAATTATTATTAATTTTATCAAAATTATTTTAATTAATAATACTATTAACATTATTATGATTTTTATTTTTATAATTTTTATTATGATTATAATTTATCATTATAATTATTATTATTATTATTATTATTATTATTATTATTATTATTATTATTATTATTATTATTATTATTATTATTATTATTATTATTATTATTCATTATTATTGTTATTATTATTTTATTATTATTATTATTATTATTATTATTATTATTATTATTATTATTATTATTATTATTATTATTATTATTATTATTATTCATTATTATTGTTATCATTATTTTTATTATTATTATTATTATTATTATAATAACTTAGGCATGCTCTAAGCTTTCTTTAAATGGCGTAAGGATGCAGTTAGGTCCCTAAGCAGGCAATGCAAAAAAAATTATTTCTTACCAAAAGTCAACCGATATGAAAAAAAGGTACGGAACTCGAAAATTATTTGTAAACACTTTCACAAAACTCAAAAAAAATCACGGTAGGCACATAAAATTATTTCACTGCGTTTAATCACTTTTCAAAATTAATTCACCAAAACTGAAAACAGCCTATCCACGTTTCTCCAAGACGCCAACTGATGTATTATATTCGAGCGGGAGATGACTCGTTAACGGTTTGAATTTCGTGGAAATGTTCAAAATTAATTCTTTTAAAAAAAAACAGAAATTGATATACGTGAAGGGTTAAAAAAAATATATTTCGTACTTGGTTCAAAGTTATATCCATAAAAAGATTAAACGTTTATTGTTATTTTAAAAAAACTTTAATTCGAAACTTAGTTGAAAAATTTTTGTTTTATAAATATAGGAACAATGACTTGTGAGAGAGTAAACCAAGATAAATGGCTGAAAATGCATAGCCTAAGATATTGAAAAGCCTTCCTTCGTGTATTCTTCGAAGATCAAGAAAAACTTAAAGAAAAGTTGAAATATTAATCTCAAAATGTCCGTTATAAAAAGACTAACAAAAAGATGTATGATTTGCTCTAGTATGATAAAGATTGGTTAAAATAAGTTAAAAATTCAAAATTATTGATAAGGAAAAAGTGGCTTCAAATGGCGTTCTACGTCATCAAACAGCTATTTACCGAAAGCAATTCTTATATCGTATTTTCCTAAAAACTTTTTAAAACTGTTTTTCGAAAGTACTTTTTGTTATTAATTGATTATTAATTTACTTTATTGATTTTTAATTAAGAGAAGGTAAAAAAAACTATTGGAATTAGTTGTTATATGATTTCCAAGAAACACGTGTTCTGAGAAGGGGTGGTAAAAGTAATGGCAAATCCAGATTTTAGGAATGTTTTATGGAAATATAATTAAAATACGGTATATTCTTATTATAGATTTAAGAATATTTTCTGGAAATATAATTAAAATATATTCTTATTTTAGTTATATATGTATTTTCGAAATGGAAAATATATATATATATATATATATATATATATATATATATATATATATATATATATATATATATATATATATATATATATATATATATATATATATATATATATATATATATATATATATATATATATATATAGGTCAGTGTCTAAAACCATCATAGTATCTTAAAAACTATTAATGCTACAGTAAAACGGAATACATTGCGGAATGCTGGTCCAATTTTAGTACGGAATGAAAAAAAAAAAAAAAAAAAAATATATATATATATATATATCCAAACTACAAGAGAAAAGGAATACATTTTTGAATCCTTGTAAAATTTCACATAGGAAAATGTAAAAATAAAATAAAAAAAATTGTTAATAATTATAGTAATATGATTGGAAGGCCTATTTAGATGGTAAAGGCCTATTTAGAGACCTTTATTGGTTTCTCGTTAAAATAAATAGATCATTAAATTTTGCTTTTTTTTTTTACTAAAGAATACCTAAGGGTATACCGCCCCGATGTGGCAGGAGTCGGGTCTCGGCCTTCTGGGAACTACGGGTAGGATTATTTCCCTTCTCCGGGAGGGTCCTGGAACCCCCGCTTGGTATTTGGGTGTCGCGGGGGTTCCTCCGCCCCACCCCTACGGGGTATGGAAAACATCCCTATACTTCTGCTCGCCTGAGCCCCCTAGTGTGCCGTATAAAGCATTTTCTATGTGAAATTTTACCAGGATTCCAAAAATGTATTCCTTGTCGCTATTGTAGTTTTTAAAATATAATTTTTTTTTTTTTTTTTTTTTTCTGGGGGGAACATTTTCCGCACTAAAATTGGACCAGCATTCCACCAATGTATTCCGTTTTACTGTAGCATTAATAGTTTTTAAGATACATATGACGGTTATACTAAACGCTGGCCATATATATATATATATATATATATATATATATATATATATTTTGGTTTAGAGCAGCATATATATATATGTGGGCCATAATACATAATAATTTTATTGTCGAATACTGTATATAAAAATTCGTTATATGTATTAAACATGAATATATATATAAATATTATATACATATATATATATATATATATATATATAGAGTTATATATATATATATATATATATATATATATATATATATATATATATATATATATATATATATATATATATATATATATATTATTTTGAAATACTATATTTTATTATTATTAAATATATATATATTATTATTATTATATATTATTATATATATATATATATATATATATATATATATTATAAAGATATATATATATATATATATATAATAGTTATATATATATACATATATATATATTATATATATATATATATATATATACATACAGATATACATAAGTGACATAGATTAAAGAGTATATATATATATATATATATATATATATATATATATATATATATATATATATATATATATATATATATATATATATATATATATAATATATATATATATATATATATATATATATATATATATATAGCTAATACGTCCTAATTATATATTTAGATAGTTAATTAATGGGAGGAAAACATATTTCAAGCTTTACCAGTAGAGTACATGTAAGATTGAGCATAGCTGTTAAAACTGGGTCATAGAGTTGAGCGAAGAATGGATGGAGACTGTCTTGAAATACGAGTCGTAGAAACTCTCCTCAAAGAAGAAGGTACATGACTGGAAAATTCGAAAAATAATGTCAATTGTAATAACAATAGAATAAGGAGAGTAATGCAACAGTTCGACGGCTAGAAAGATTGGAGAGAGCTAGTTAGAATTAAAGAGACGACAAGCCCTAGACTGCACTTTATCCAGGAGAGGAATATGCGTGGAACCATCCCAAGTATGTGAATCATACTCTATAGAAACTCGAACAACGCCCATATGTAGAGCTAGCAACTGGGATGGTGAGATAAGTTCCGAAGGCGCCTCGGAACACCCAATTTCCTAGAAACTTATTGGAAAGAACATAGTGTGATCCTTCTAATAAAGATCACGAGAAAAGAAAATATCAAGAATATTAAGAACAGAAGAAGGTTAGAGTTATGTTTTCAAAGAAGATATTATAATTGTATGAACGATTATATCAAGTAGATAGATGAAGAAGCTGAGTTATTGAGGCATTAAAAACAACCAAGTTTTCTTTAACACAACTATAGGTATCAGAAAGATCAGAAGTCTGTTGCTTCAAGGCTATATCCTTCCATCATTTATTTGTTGTTGAATGAGTCGTCTTTCAAATTGGAAGGAGTAATGAGTAATGGTTATTAGCTTAAGAGTGGAGAAGAGACAGTAACAGATAGATCATTGACGAAAAAAAAAAGAGTTGGGAATAGAGCAGAATAGTGGCTATCTACAATAGCAGCCATATAACGACTGGAACGAAAGTCAAGAGAAGGATAAATACCGAAAGTGGGAAGTTTAGATATTAAAGCTTTGTGTCAGAGTTTATCGAAAGCCTTTGATATGTCTAGCGCCACAGAAAAAGATTCACAGAAATGCGGAAGAGCAGAGAACCAAGAGTCGGAGAGAAAGGAAAGAAGATCACCAGTCGGATGGTCCTTAAAGAAGCCATATTGGAAAACAGAGATAAGATTAGAAGATTTAAGATGTTTCTAAATATCCTTGTTAAGATTAGATTAAAAATTTTAGGAAGAACACAGGTTAAAGCGATAGTAACGATAGTTGGATTATTGACTGGAGTCCCACTTCTTCAGCACATGCTGAATGAATGCATTTCTTTCAGCAGGAGGGAAAGGTTGAAGTTTATAGGCAGTGAGGAAACAGGTTACCAAGGCAGGGTGCAAGCTCAGAAGCACAAGTTTTGAGGACCACCGGAAAGATAACACTCTCCACTTCTTAGTGTTAAGTTCAGAGAATGCAGAAATTGAAATTAATTGGAGTGGACAAAATTGCTCTGGAACCATTTACAGTGGAATTAAAGGGAAAAGTTTGAACAAACAGTTTAGCTTTAGCAGAAGTTAAGACAGCAGTATTACCGACAGAGATACAAGAGGAGGGAGGGAGGAAGAAGAAAGTTGGAGTTGACATTTTAAAATTGCAAAATGTCAGAAAGAGTGTGAGGTAGAGAAACCAGAAAGATTGTTGCATTTTCAAGGAAAAATTTTTTTAAAGTCTCGAAGAGCTGATATTTTGCTCAATCCGGAATGAAATAATTTAAAGCACGAGTTCTGGATTTTGAGGACAACGATATTTTCTGATAAACCAAGATTTATCAGTATTAGACTCAACTTTTCATTCTTCCACTCATTTCACATCTGCCTCTTTTTGCATCTAGAGTTGCCTCTCGTCTACAGCTCTCAGATTCAATTCTTGCTGATCTGGTCGGGATTTCTTAGTGGGGTAACTGCAATCTTGTGAAGTTTAACTTTAAAAACTCCACCTTTCCATCTCCCTCTCTCAAAAAACATCTCAAACTTTCCTATCCCCTGATGGGTATGCAACGCCCTCACCAGAAGTTACCAACATTAACATTCTTGACTGAGCATAAATAGTGAATTGTCCTGGAGACCTCATATCACTTCGGTTGCCAAAGGGCCTCCAAGAAACTGGGAATTCTGTTGAGATTGTGTGAATATTTTTTTCTGCTCAGTTGTTCAATTGTATGAGGGTTCCAGACTCTTATCCGCCCCGCATAGAGCACTGTTCTCATATTTGGGGTGGTTCCGGTTCCTCTTCTTTGGATAGGGTTGAGGCAAAGGATTAGAGACGGACAAATAGACCCACTTTCTTGACCTCGATCCTCAATGCCAAGTAACATTGGTGCTCTTCTCTTCTATATTTATGACAACGGCAGGTGCTCGAGGGAATTGACCTCTCGCATTTCTCCACCACTGCGTCGCCCCGTAACACAAGAGGTGCCTTGTTTCACATGAATATTGTGTGAATATTGGAGACTCAAGGCTTGTTCGTTGTGGAGCTTCTTCCAGTCATTTTTGTTTTGTGGAACTCTTTGCCTTCATTTGTTTTTCCTGCTGTATTCACCTCCTCTCTTTATCACTGTCTGTGCCACATCTAGGAGAATTATGTTAGGCAAGGGTTTGGGTGTTTTTGTTTTGCTTGTTTTTTTAGTTTCCGTCTGTTTTGTTTTGTCTTGTTCTATGTTTTTTTTTTTGTTTTTTTTGCCTCCTCCTAGAAAAGGGCCTTGCCGTGAGTGGTTGCACGATGTAAAAATAAAATTGATAGAGAATGCAATGGCGTATTCATATATATATATATATATATATATATATATATATATATATATATATATATATATATATATATATATAATATATATATATATATATATATATATATATATATATATATATATATATATATATATATGAGAGGGGACTCCTCATTTAGTGGTAGTCCGCTAGCGCACCTCCGCACCTTCGAGAAAACGTAGTCCGCCAGCGCTCCTCCGCACCTATTCAGACCATCAAACCTCCGCTATCGCAAGTCCGCACGTCCGCACGTCTTCCGTTAATAATGTGCGACTTCAAAAGGTTTTATTATTAAATACTAAATAGTATATATCCTTACAAAAATTATTCGTAATATTATATGAAAAATTGAATGAATATTTACAAAATCTCAGCTAAAGATTTTCCACTTAGTCCTCAATGTCGTCTTCAAAGGACAAGAGATCTATATTACCTTTCAAAAAGATTAGGTGCTCAAAATTAAAAGCAGTTAAGGCTGACCTCTTTGCCCTCAAAATATCCCCACCAATACTAAATATTCGCTCTACAGAAGCAGAACTAGGGAGAGGTGTATTATATTTTATGAACAATTTCAACAAATTCTGCCCATGCTGAAAGGGAAAGATGTCCTTGGTGAGAGGAGTGCTGGTGTTAGTTCACTTCCAGCAGTCCATTGCCTGTCTTCTGAAATATTTTGACCACCCTGTCCACCCATAAGAAGGTCTATTTCGTCCAAGACTTTAGGAGAATCCATGAAAGCCTCGACGCCTGCAGAGTCGATGCTAATACTACGTATCAGCTCGGTAACTATATAGAGAGTATATATATATATATATATATATATATATATATATATATATATATATATATATATATATATATATATATATATATATATATATTTTTTATAAAATAATTATATATATATTAGTTGTTGTTGTTATAAGTATAAAGTATAAAGAAGTATATATATATATAGCATATATATATATATATATATATATATATATATATATATATATATATATATATATATATATATATATATATATATATATATATATATTTGTGTTTTACACAGAATTGTTTTAGATATTGCCTAGTTATTATAGTAATAAAATATAATTAATTAAAGATATAGATGAGGGTAATAGCCATTCAGTCTAAAAAATCAATTTAAATCTTATTTATTATAAATGGTACCATTAAAGGAGGTTGAGATTGGTTTTGGAAGTTTAATTATTAAAAAACAATAAGTCTTAGACTAAAAGTATAATTAGTTATAAAATTAAAATTATATTTCTTTATTATAACCAATAAGAATTCTTAATAAGTAAACTATATTTTCATTTTTTAAAAAGGTGCGGAACAAAAGAGCGGAAACTTTTTTTGATCCGCACGCGCAAGTCCGCTAATTTCCTGACGACTCCGCACCTCCGCTAGTCCGCACCTATTCTGGTAGTCCGCTCGGAGCGGACTAGCGGACTAGCGGACTAAAGAGCGGAAGTGCCTCACCTCTGATATATATATATATATATATATATATATATATATATATATATATATATATATATATATATATATATATATATATATATATATATATATATATATATATATATATATATATATATAAAAAAAGAAAACAAAACGAGCACCAGATATATATATATATATATATATATATATATATATATATATATATATATATATATATATATTTGTATAAGTGATAAAGACACCTATATTTACATATATATAAATTTTTATAGAGGCATGTATATTTTTTATATATATATATATATATATATATATATATATATATATATATATATATATTATAGTTATAATATATATAGTTATATATATATATATATATATATATATATATATATATATATATATATATATATATATATATATATATATGTTTTTTTGTATGTTTTTTACCTACTCTGTGATATTTGATTTTTAAATTTATTGCTAGTAATGATACTAAACACAGAAATTACTTGGTCATAACGGACATGATTCAAAAGTTCGAAATATTTTAAATAATTTTTTAAAAATCACATTTTTGTTAAATATTGTTTTAAAAATGAAATATCTCGAAAAGTACGACACTTACAGAAAAACCAATTACATATTTGGAATCAGCATATAAAGCTTATTACAAAATGTAAAAAAAAAAAATAGGGGCTCGAGCCGACGGGGGACAGAGGGGGACGTTTTCCATCACCCCTCGTAGGGGAAGGGGCGGAGGAACCCCCGCGTCACCCAAATACCAAAGAGCGGGGTTCCGGAGACCTCCCCGGAGGGGGAAATAGTCCTATCCTGTCGTTCCCCCGGAAGGCAGAGAGACCCCGCTCCTGCCATCTTGCGGTTTACCCTTGGGTATTCCTTTAGTTAAAAAAAAAAAAAATTTAAAACTGACGGAGTCGTAAAACGTAACAGGTCCTATATATTTTTGAATCATGTCCGTCACCACTTAAATTGATTGTTAGGATCATATACTAGAAATATATTAAAAAAACAAATAAATTATTTTGTTGAGCACAGTTTACTTAAGGTCCTATATATATATATATATATATATATATATATATATATATATATATATATATATATATATATATATATATATATATATATATATATATATATATATATATATATATGGAAAAAGAAAAAAAATCAAAATAATAATAATAATAATAATAATAATAATAATAATAATAATAATAATAATAATAATAATAATAATAATAATAATAATAATAATAATAATAATAATAATAATAAATGTATTAATAATAATAATAATTAAGAATAATAATAATAATAATAATAATAATAATAATAATAATAATAATAATAATAATAATAATAATAATAATAATAATAATAATAATAATAATAATAAAGATCTTAATCTGAAAAATAAGTTTGCTTTAAATTTTCCAAATACAGCGCCAAAAATTAAAAAAAAAAAAAAAAGATATCTTTCTTGACAGCGGAATAATACAGTAAATAATTTTATCGAAAGGTCAAAATCTGGTGCCCGTAAATATCTTTTTCCCCATTCCAGGTAAATGGGTTCATTTAAATATATTGGCAAAGGTCTATCTAGGATATTTTCTATGATAAGATCTCTAAAATATTGCGAAAGTTAATATCCTACACCTGCATCTCGATATGGGAGATAAGTACTAATCTTCCAGTAGTGTAGGATTTAAAGATAATAGAAAAAGAATTGGTAATAGTATACAATGATGCGGTCAGCTAATGTTTAGTCCGTATTAAATCTTTAGGCTTTAAATATGTTCTAATTTATGTGAAACATTATAATATTGGACAAAAAAATATTTACGATACATTTAAATTCCTAGTTTTAGTTTAAAGAAATAATATTTTTTCTTATAAGAGCTCCACCAACTCGGAACAAGATAAATTTAAACATCAGTATTGATATTTTTGATTATTGGTAAAACTATTTTTAGGTTGTAACGTTATATATATTTAACACACATGATGAGTGTTTCATTAGGTTATTAGTAATACATATAGCTGACGTTGCTTATTTTCTGGGTTGGGTTAGGTCTGTTTTCTTCGGCAGAGTTAAAAAAAAAAAATTTCTTAAAGTTACTTAACAACTAACCAGAACCGAACAGAAAATAAAAATAAAGAACTAACCAGGAAATAAATAACCTAAACTTTACCTAACATTAAATTTCAATATTTAAAATATCGACATTGATATCGATGTTTTATCAATATTTAAAATATCGATACTATTAAACAGTGTTTGCAAAACCTATTATTCCCATCTCCTTCGGAAAGAGATATCAAATTTATATATAGAAATTTTAAGATAATACTAATTTTGTTAGACTAAAAGGAGGAAATATATATTATAATACTAGTATATTGTAAATGTTTCCGCTCCTTTAATTTTTTTAAAGGTATATTAAAACATATTTGAAGTCTATATTTTTGACGGTGACGAATTTGTAGCTGGTTACATCACAGTTGGGCTCCGGAACCGAATTTAGAGACGGAGCCGGAGCCGGAGCCGGAAACCGTAAAGTTTTGGGTGAAGCAGGAGCTAAATAAGAGCTCAGTGAAGATCCGCAAAATTTACGGGCTTTGAGAGTCTGCATTATCGTATACGATTAAAAAAATATTTTCCAATTTAAATGAGTAAAGTTTACTTTTTCTTTATCATCCTACATTACAATCCCTGGAGGAGAGATATCAAATTTATATATAGAAATTAAAACGATACTACTTAATACAGTATAATATAAATTATTTAAAAATTGCAAAAAAAAAAAAAAAAAGGAATATATGTATTTAGTATAGCTTTAAATATTAATATACTATTTTAAACGATCTTGCCTATTTACGTTTAGAATAATTTAACTTTAAAAAATTTTTGTCTCTAGACGTAATAAAAATAAAATACATATAACAACCCCCTCTACTACTTCATAACATACTTATAATGGCGGTCGAGAGTAGCTATATGCTATCGATAATAAATCTTTAATCGTACTTAGGATACCGATTATTAGACTATTGAGATGATAGACTTACTGAAAAAAAATAAAAATTTATCTACTAGAATATAATTTAATCGTTGATATTTCTTTATCTAGGTACGAAGAAGACCATATTTATATATATTCGAAATATTTAATCAAGATACAGACGAGTCAAGTAGGAGCACGTAAATCAGCTAATTAACAATTATAGTTAGTAAGAATACCTATAAGAAACTATAATATAATAATTTATTTCCTATCAGTTATATATTGATTGGTATATTTGAAGTGATTTTCATACCGTTCCCACTCATCAATAAGATTATTTTGTATCTATCATATAAATAGTAGCTACTATTACTTTGAGACTGCTATATCGACATTACATATAATTATAAAATATATATATATATGAATTATTGTTAATAGTATATATTATACTAAAATTTTGTCGAGTATATTTCCTTGAAGTGTGAACATTACTAAATAATATATATAATAATATTCTAATAATTGATAAACCCTTATAGTACGTTCAGTCAGTCTTATTTATGAAGGTGATTGATGAGGGTTACTAAATTAAAATATACGAGGACGACAAACTCCAATTACTGACAGAATAATATCGATATTCGTGAATAAAAGAAGACAGGGAATTCTGGATGATATTTAAGTAGGAATTTAAAATCCGTCTTTATAAAAACGATATACTTGAAGCGGTAGAGAGCACATATACTATCTATAATCAAAAACGTATAATTTTATTCGTTAATATCTTGTAGGTTCGATCATACGAGACTTTAGTTTATCTTTATTATTGTGCCATCAAACATAGCACATATAAGAGATCGAGATATTGTATTAATAACGAACGAAAAAAAAAAAAAGAATAAATAAATATAATATATTTAAGAATCCTTTAGGGACGTTGTATTCAATATATTGTAAGACTCCAGCCGGTATAGATTATACGATAATAAAGTAAACCCTATATCTGGGTTTCGGTTGGAATTATCTTGGCGCATCTATTCAATCTCTTCTGATAGTGATACCTACAACTAAAAACTGCACTTGTGTCGCTGCGCTCAACTCTTACAGATTATATTATAGGACTAAATAAATTAATATATATTAAATATATATTAATATTATGGATAAATATTATATTAGAATTATATATATATATATTCAATGTAGTAAATATAGACCCATATATATTATAATATATATATATAGAATATCTGATATATAATACGATAGTAATATTATATATACGATTTATTAGTATAATAATAGCGTAACTTATCATTATATATATACATATATAATTTAAATATAGGTGTCTTTCGGTATACGAATGTAAAATTGATCATGTCACCACGTTCAGAACTTCCATCAGTATAGACAATGTTTAGTTAAAATATAAAAGACCCCATTGTCACACAAACCGCAATCCCGAAGACGAACGAGATACGACAAACTGACTGATGCCAGCCTTGAGGTAGCGATAAGAAGTTTGAAGTTAGTAAAGAAGATACAACAGATAGAAGTATATTATTCACAATCAGGAATCTCAAAAGGATAACGCTAAATGTCACAACATAAGATACTATTTCTAAAGCAGAAGAGATCGAGTCAACAAATCATAGACTACAACCGCCGACCTCTATAAAATTTTACACAACCAAATCTAAATCAACTCATGAACAGATGTACAGTAAATTACTCATGCAAATGTCTATTTCTATTAAGATTTAGAGGTAAATATCTTCAAACTGATAGAAGGTTGAAAGTTTATATTTGGCTATAAATTTTATACATTAAAATAGTTAATATATGAAAATTTACGTTTAACGCAGGGAGTGAAACGTTTTTAAAATCTCTGAAGCATGTTCAGGCATGGTAGTTATGTACCACCGTTATACTTGTCAGTATAGCCCAGTAATGCATTTTCGATCAAAATTTCATATCATGTGTGTCGAGTTTCCATATCTGAGAGCGAAATTACCTTCTTTCGATATACCATCATTCACGATATTTTTGGAGTAAATCCGTAACTTATTAATATATACAGTCGATTAATTAACTCGAGACGCCGAGTAATAATCAAAATATCTAAAATACCATATCAAGTCTCAGGTTCGCTAATTGGAGAATTTTAGGAGATAAGAGTAAATACCAGGATTAAATTTTACTATTATTATTGTTTAAATTATATTTAAAGTATTCGTTAGAAGCTCCGATATTTATAAATAATTTAAATAAATACGTTAAATCTGCTACAAAAGACTCGATAAATATGGAAAGAAACGTCGCCGAATAGAAAAAAGACCGAGCATGTGGCAGTAGCAGCGGCAGTCGGTCCAAATTGGTCAGGCCATTATATACCAATAAAGTTAAGCGTTGAAAGTTCTTCATTCCTCGAAAGAACGAGTGACGATTAAGTTTCGTAAAATATTGTAATAAACTAATAGTCTGTTTTTAAAAAGATTAGAAGAAGAAGAATACATGACAGATACTATTGTTAGTAGAGAAGTTGGTTCGAGTGTGAAAAATGAATCGAAATCACAAATATTTGCATTGCACGAGTGAGATATCACAACTAACACAAGAGAAAGCAATTATCGAGAATTAAAGATAATAGGAGACGCGAAAATGTTTTGTATCAGCTTTTCATTGACTCAAAAATCCGACAGTGTCAAAACAATATTAACACGCATTGAGTTAATATCAATCTAACTAAAGCGAGCGCAGCCAACATCGTCGCAAGGCAGGATACGAGTCAGTATTCCTACATTTACTCATTCTATCTTATTATTCTAATCTATATTCCTTATTTTCATTCGTATTTTTCTCTATTTAGCCTTTGGACTACGCATTTAAGTTCATCAGCCACAACTCCCCAACAAAGCAGCACGCCAACGCCGAGCAGCAGAGCAGCTAGCAGAACAGCTCAGAAATCCGAACAGCAGCAAACAACATACAAGCAAAAATCTGTCCACCGTCATTGAATCGAAAAGGTTAAGACACAGTCCGGCCAAAACTGCGACTATGATTTGCCAGTTCATCAACTTGACTTGCACAGCCACCATGCGTCGCAGAAGACGGGTGCAATGGGCGAAGCTGGATTGACGAAATTCCGTCGAGAAACCAATTCCACCATTCATATCCTTATGTCAAAATTAAAAGTGAAGCAAAGCTGTTACGAGAGTATTAGATAAGTCAAAATGAAAAATATTATTCCTAACCCAATATAATATCTAATCTACCCATTCGTAGTCATCTGAAGCTCAAGTGATTAAACCAGAAATCATTACGTAAATTACACTTGAACATAGGCCAGATTTGTGAGATGCTGGGAGAAAAAGGAAAATAGTATGTATTCCGCAACGATTAAGTTTTCAGGAAGGTATAAAGGAATCACGAGTAAATTCCAATAGTAATGAACAAAAAACTGAGCGACGCACACTCAACGATAACCAAAGAAATATCGATATTGCAGATTACTCGCAGGCAATGAAATCGCACATTTCCACCTAATACCACCGGTGAGCCATATCCATCCGTTATGATAAAGTTATAACACAATCTCACCCTTCAGAGGCTATTACTATCTTTAGAATCTATCGTATTGATAATCATCACTTTATCCTCCACGTATCTAGCGGTCGCGGTCGAGACAGCGACGATAGAGAACAAATTCAAACCCTGAGTATATTAATAGATTAAAAAAAGATAACGTCGTACTTCTATTATAAAGATTTAACAACTCCAACATTGAGAAATACAAAAAAAGGAAGAAGTAAAGCGAGAATTGGCAGTTTTTACAAAATGGCAGAACACGTGATAAAAATCACTTCCACAAATATAATTAAATGGTATAGAGGACGTAGATAAAAAATCTATAGAGGTAAATTAATATATTAATTATAACTTTATTCTATTATTATTATTATTATAATTAAATATTTCGATTAATATTTATGTATATATTATTAATTATTATTATTAAATATTTATTGATATTTGATTATTTATTTTATTATGATTGTATTATATTTATTTATTTATTATATATTTATATATTGAATGAGTAATTAATGAATTGTATTTATTAATTTTATTATTTAAATTATCTATTCAATTTTTATTACTTATATATTTTCAATCACTTTATTATTAAATTTATATGTATATATCGATTGTTATTTTATGTTAAAAAAAAATATCGGGTTAAGTAATATGGGGTATTATATATAAAAGTGTTTATAGCTCAGTTAATTAGTTGATAATCATGTTTGTTAGGTGGTTTCCGGGCGGCCACCCTTCAACTAAACTTTCCGAAAGTACTAAAAATTGGTACGACGTAATTTCGCGTCAGTCGATATATGAAAATTCGCATGTAGAACGGAGGAAAGTAGCGGGAAATCGTCCCCAAGCCACTTCTCTACCTTCAGTGAGACGTCTAAAAAAACTGACTAGTAAAAAGATTTATGTGCAATATTTAATCATCAATAGTATTAAAATAAATACAATTAGAAGCAGGTTCATACCTTTCGTACGGAGGACCGACGTACCACGATCGAGATTTCTCCGGCGACGACGTACAGTAAAATAATTTCGAGGCTCCATATATAAATTTTCCTCCTAGTACTCTTACCTGTCATACTATATTACGACTAACCACTAGTATAAAGACTACAAGTTTTTGATATTTTTTATAAACCCAAATTTATATTTTTCTCCTTTTTTATAAAAAAAACGAATTCTGTCGGTGGCCAAATTTATGAATCAAAAATGTAATACGCAATTGTTTTAGACTAAAGTTGTTTCCGGGACGCTATACCGAAGAAAATGAGTTTTCGCCTTAAATCATGGTTGTATTGACCATGTCGAGGCACACAACTGAATAATATAAAAATATTAGACGAGCCGACACGTCTTTCCGTTCGAATTTAGGCTGAATTAAGTAATTAACAACGTTCATCTCTAAGCGAGTCATCACAGTTCTCCCGCAGGCGGACAATCGGGCGGTGTTGCTTATTCGAATCGAACACGATTTTTATTATTTCTGGCGGCATACAACAAGTAAATAAAGTAATCAGAATAGGCCAGCCCTAGTCAGCATGTAATCAGTGGATAGATTTTCCCGAGAAAATGACATCGCATAGTATTACAACTGAGAGGGGGTTCGTCTTAGAGGGCGATGCGGAACTGGAACCGGTAAGCTTCAGGTAGATAACCGAATACTTCTTCGACTTTCGTTTATTATATAATTTAATAACTATATATTCCCAGCGGCAGTCGGCCTGACAATCGATAGTATGCATCCCTTCAGCCGGGCTGTACCTGAAACGCACCAACAACTGACGATTACTACCTTTTTGTGCTGGTAACAAATATCGAAAACGCGAAAGTTGTATCGATGATCATTTTTTATATAACCACGAAAAAATTGCCAAATAAATACTTGAAAAAATGAATTGGGATTCGATTAGTTTTCATAACTCCTCATATAAACAAGTACACGAACCTTTTTCCAGTTTGCTCTCTAATAAACCGGTACTAGTTACAATTATGTTTGATACATCACGATAGAAACTTTTCTAGATATTGCATTCCGGCCTGTAAATTAGTGAATAGATCCATTAAAATTGTATCAAACTTGAAAAAGAATGTTCGACTTGGCATCCCTCCTTCAACCGAAACTTTTCCATGAAATGAGCTGCCAAATCTCCGGCGTTGAACATTAGTGAATCCTTCTTCCTCCGAAACCCGAACTTCTTTCAGTTTTGCATACTCCGGCTGACATATCTAGCCCGAGAATGACACGACGGCCATACATAAATTTTTGCACAATCTGAAAAACGGTGGTACAATTCGTAATTGGGGCAGGTTTTACCTCTTTTTCGAGAAAATAAAAAAGACAATTTTTACAGTCTGCATGAGAGTACGTTTACTTTAAAGTAAAAATTTTCAGGAAACTTGCTGGGTAAATTCTAAAAGTCGAAAGATAGAGATCTAAATATCCTTGCTAAAAATGGAAATGCCCAAACTGAAACTAAAGTGTTATGATTTCGATTTTTTTTCCCACTACTTAACAAAAAATTCTGCACAATAAAAACTGTATCAGTATCGAAGAATTCCTGAACTTACTATTCATAAGTTTTTTTTTTATGAAATCATTTTCTTCGTATTTCAAAAGATTCAGTAGAAATGACACTTTAACACACTCAGCAAATTAGAATGATCACTAAATGTATGATACGATAATGTTCTCTCTCTTTTCTTCATTCCCTCCATATGGAAATCAATAAATATTTATAGATCGAAATCAGAAATAAACTTTGTTTATTTTTTTCAGAGAAAATCATTCATGAGATTGGGTGAGACGACTATTTCAAAACCGTTGTCCTCCAATGCAAGTGTAGTGAATGTACAAACTCTATGGTTGAAATAGCATTCACACTATGAAATGTTGTTTTTGGGAAAGAATCTCTATTTCGTGTTATTACTAATTTAAATATTATACTTTCAAGATTTCAAAATCTATAAATAGAAATTATCATATAAATACGTAAGTATAACTATTCTATTACCGCTAGTTGACATATCCGTAAATATATGACATTATGAGTACAATTAATAGATAGGTAACTATCTTTCATATACAGTATGCTACTATATAGGTAAATAGTGCGTAGAAACTTTTGTCTAGGTCTTGCATTCTCGATGATCCTACGTTCGCAAATCTTATATTAAGTAGATGATGAACGCATTAATTAAAGCCAATTTATACAATCTTTCGAATAATATATTCGTAAAAATATAATTTTCATTACATTATCATCCATCAAATATACAAAACTTTTTTCCAAGTTTATGCCTTCACGTGGGAGCTTGAACAATTAGTGAAAATTCATATCCTACTATCAGTCATGACGAAACTTTAATTCTAAAGGTTTAGTTGACACTTCAGACGGTCCTGAGAAATTAGTATATATCTAGATTGAACGCTCTAATAAATAATTTGCAAATACTGAAAAAATTTTCACGAAATAGTATATTCATCTCCTTACAATATATATATAGATATATATACTATAAATATGTATATATATACGGAGAATAATACCTTGTATTATTTCTCAGTTTGACATTACTCGGTAATAGTAACTTAGATCGATTAATAATATGAGATCTTTCCATATCTGTCACTCAAATAAAGACGTAATCAGATAATTTTAACATAATTGCAGTAACTGAAATTATTTATATATCATAAATATTTAGACTCAGATACTGCATTATTCTAATAATGAACAAATCAATAGTAATAATATCAGCAATAAATAAATAATAAAATATAGACAATATATAAATTTGCATAAACTTCAATATCAGGATTGTAGATCCGTAAATAAATAATATATACTCTAATATACTAACGAACATATTATCAATAATAATTTCACTTCTACAGATAAAGACCTCTTCTTTGGTCTTACTCAAGACTCATTTTTCTGGAGAACAATTTCGCTATTTAACACTGTCGAGGGTTGAGATGACAAAAAGAAATATCTCTTATCGTTAAATATGCAAACTGGAAAAAAGGATCTTAATAAATTTTGAAAAATTCTGGACCTTCAACTAGACGGAATTCCCCTAGTAATTCTGTGTATTTCTCTTTTACATCACCTAGAAATTCTACCTTTAAAGCGAGAGAATAAAGATACCAATCGCGGGTTAAATATCAATTACTCAACAGTTTTATGCTTACATTTACCGAGAGCCTGACAAATTAAGTGATAAAATAGGTCAGTTGTCAACCCGTATTTAAATATGCATATATATATCTATGTAGAAAAGGTTTGAATCACTATGTCATGAAGTGATATGTCGATGTACTTAGAGAAAAAAAATATTTATCTCAAGCCAGCTTATAACGCTTTGAATAACTTCATCAACAAAACGTTTTTCTTCTCAAAAGAATAATAATAAATACACAATAAATTAATAATATCGATTATATCATGCAGGGAATTTACTGTAATGAGTAAAAGGAATATATATGGAAACAGAAATTTTGTGATTTTTCTTTAGATAATTAGCTAAACCGTGAGAAAAAGAATTTGGAGTTTTTGATCTCTGTTATAAAAACCTAGCAAGTAAAGAATTATTAACAGGATGTTATGAGATTAATCTTCCATCTATATTTCGACTTTTGAGAAAGAATTAATCAAAAAAAAAAACAAAAATAAACTTTTTTCGAGAAGAGATGAATTGTCAAATTCTGGTTTGCATATTGAACTTGTAAATTAAATCTATTATCACTCGACAGGATCCTCACTTAGTATATATGTTATGTAGTGAGAAATAAAATTTGAGGGCTCCTCAGTTGTCAAGTATAATAAATAAAAAAAAAAAGAAAAACATAGAAAAGGATTTAGTTTGGACTTTAAAAGCAACAATCCAAGACAGATGTTTTCCCTTTTAAAATCCACAATTCTAAAGAAGAGGATAATTATTCTAATTAATTGGCTTGAAAGAAAAAGTAATAATATGTGAGGGTCAATAATTATTCAAATAATATTTACTAACTTATTTATCCGTAAAAAAACCCTTATTTATCAGTTAATTAGCATTAATTTAGCCCGTGAATAACAGATAGCACGTAAAATTATAGCGTGAATTCAGAGCCTTAATAATGCACAATCTGAAAAAGTAGTTTGAAATCGATATTTTACCTCTACTCAGAAAAACTTATTATATCTAGTATTTGCAATTATCCCGAGTCCTGAAATTTAGATTTTGAATGAGCTATTACTTATAATATAAAATTAGCAAACGTTGTAGTGAATAAAGAGTTATGAATTATCGTAATTTATTTTCGCATCTTCAACTTCTATAGATCGGTATTAAAATCACATTTATATTCAGATTATTTGACATATCCTGGATTTAATTAAAAGTATGTATCAACATTAGTTAGGTATTAGAAGCCTACTATAAATCAACTAATATTTAGGCCAATAACTACATAGAAAAGTAAACATTATATAATCGTAATATTATTATATCTACTTTTATTATCAGCTCGACATCGTATAAATATTAGAGTAAAACTTTTACTATACATATATTTACTTTATATATACAATATATATTATTTCATTATACTTATACTTATATACCTGAGTCAATTCCGCTCCACCATTTGTATTTTGTAAGACTGGAAAGACTTCTTGACTTTAACTTGTATGCATGATCTCAAATTCTCTTTTTGAAATACCATAGTGTTTGCATTTTAAAATAGACTCAATTTTAACTTAAGACACAATAGGTTCATATACACTGTTTGTATACTTATAACTCACTTTATGAGGGCAAATTTCTCTGATCTACAAATTGCTAATCTTTGTCAGTAAATTTACTAAAAATATTATATGTTTTCTCTAGAATTAGAAGCTTTTTTTTTTATGTTGAAATTATCCATAGCTAGTTCGATTCATCGTCATTACCAAAGTACCGATTCTACAGAATTGGCATTGATTATCCAGAGTAGAGAAGAGAAAGGTATAAAATATTTAATATGGGATTACTGAAAACACGCAAAACAACCTATAAATCTTTGTTATTCAAATAAACTTATGACATAAATGAAGTATAATTTCGTAATTATCTCTATCCACATCTTACTCAAATATAAAATTCTGGAATGGAAGTTTTGCGCGTCCGTCCATGACATTAACTTAAAGTACATAAAAGTGATAGGCTTCGAAATTCATCCTTAGAATATCATTGCAAGCTTGTCTGTTAACTGCATTTTTTCGATTAAAATGTAGTCAAATAGAGAATGAGATTACAAACTTGCAACTGAAATGTTCATGATCACTATGAAGTACTTGTATTTTTATCTAACAGTACTAACTGAATTGCTGTAGAGCGCTGACTAGCATGTAAGACTGTATTACATGATTATTTTGTATTAAATAGCTTATTTATTTTAATTTTTTATCAGCAAGCACCAGGGTGCAAGCAAACAATATTTGTTCAGAACTTGTGAGTAGAGTCAATTAACTCTATAGATCTACTCTCTAAATAAAAAGATTTGTGTGATGCACAAGTAGTAATGGTCTGATTAAGATTTAAGTTGAAATTTGAAGTAGACATTCAAGATTAAGGATCCAAATTAACATTTATTGAGCAAATCGATAAGTGCAGGATGGTATCATAGAAGAATCAAGATAATTTCTATAAGAGGCTCATATTCCAATTTTTTCAGGATCTATTTTTATATGCTTATTTCTCAGTATCAGCATAGATTAGCTATGAACAACATCTTTCGCGTTTATTGCTTACTCACGCAGACCTTCTTTTAAGAGTCAAAGCCAATATTTATCAGCATAATTCTTTTTAATATTTCAGAGACCTAAATATTCTTTGGCAGAGTGAAAAGATTTAAGTTAGTTCTCTTCGAACAAATATTGACAGGACCCTAGTGGCTAAGGACAAAAGCTACGGTAATGTTCATTTTTCCAGTGTATGGCGTCAGTAGCAAATCCGCACCTAATTTTTCTTTTTTATATAGTACACGAATATGTAAGCCAATACAAGATTTATTTCTATATTGCTAGATTAAAATCCGTCCTTCTCGTCATTCAAAGTTGATCGTTCATACATTGATAAAAATAAACTCGGCAGGACAAAGTTAATTTCATAAGAGCATCTACGTGTAAATCTCATTTTTCTATTAAATTATCATTCGGTCTTCATTTTGTATATTCATATTTTTTATAATATATAATTTTAATAGCGTGGTAGCATGCTTACATATAAAAACACAATATATGAGATATTATAGACACTATAGTAAATGAATAGAATAATATTCTGGGATTCAAACTCAGATGAATTAAGCTTGTTAATAAAATAATGCATTGTATTGATGCTATTTATTAAAAAAATTATGAATATCTCTATACAGGAAGGTACCAATAAACTATTATAAAAAGCATACATATAATAACTTGATAAGGTGGAACTTCAAGCGTGGAAATGGATAATAACAATATAGATACATATCATGTATTGTACAACATACAAACACGGTTAGCAAAATATTCACACAAAAAATCAGCTTATGAGCTACACAGCTGCTTATCTTTTGCTCTTATAAATATCAATGTTTTTAAGGTTCAATGATTATTTTATCTTATTAGTTCCACTTCACCTCTATTATAACTACTAGTATATTCTTATCTCTTCAATTATTACACACTATTTGTAAGACTGAGGTAGTAGTTGATTTGTAATTAGTTGTTAATGTATGCTAATTGACATAATATAATTTAATGCACTACTTCAAATAATCAACTATTATATGGAGAGCTGGATAGTTATA
Source organism: Trachelipus rathkii (assembly GCA_015478945.1). NCBI lineage: Eukaryota > Metazoa > Arthropoda > Malacostraca > Isopoda > Trachelipodidae > Trachelipus > Trachelipus rathkii. The sequence continues at coordinate 48,370 of JABUQX010095329.1, forward strand.
TTCATTTATACCGAATAAATTTTATGATTATTATATACATATCTTTATATATATATATATATCCTCAAATATTTCCTTCATTGATCTTAATTATTAATATCATTATCGAGTTAAAGAGCAGATTATTGAACAGATTGGGTAAGATTAATTAATTAGATATAAAACAAAATAATATAAATGTAAAGTAAAACCTAAGATAATCAGATATGGTGCTTCAATAAGAAATTTTGGTATGGTTTGGCCAATCGGTCAGCCCGATGGAGCATTATTTGAAGCCGCATTATTATCAAAAAGTATTTGGAAAATATCTTCTGAAGTAAGCCAAATAATGGTATCAATTATTATTATTATATATATGACAATTCACCTATTTTTTGTTTGCAGCGGCGCCGATTTTGAATAAATTATCTACCTCGAAATCATGGCAATATTTTCAATAATATAGTATATATTTCCATTTACATGAAAGTCAATTTATTAATACTGATCGGTATACTAAAATTACATCCGAAGTTTTTGATTTTCTATAATTATTTTTTATGCTGTTTTACCCTAATAACCAATTAAATATATAACATAAAACTAATACTTTCAAATATATATCTACCGCATTTTTATATCTTGATATTTTAATCTTTCTTAGTCTATTATCCTCGAATCGTTCTGTCAATATTCGGATGACATTAGGAGGGATGCGGCATCCGATAATAACACGTTGCGAGCTTGTCTTGCTTTTCACTTATAATTGGCCAAATATCAGAGTCATGCTATTCTCTATACCCGCCTTTATTTTCTAGATCACTTTAATTTTAATTCTCTAACTCAACACTCTGATGTACTTCAATCATTTTTTATATTCTATAACTCTTCTCACTACATAAGATTTTCTCATATGTGTCATGATCTTATCTTCTATAAGGCGATATGTAACTCGTGTCGATCGATTTCTCTCTTTTTTCGACTTCGAATATCTTATAGCGTCTTGTTGGAGTAGGTTCTTTCTCTTCTTCTTTTATCTCTCTCTCACTCTCATCTCTTCTTCTTACCAATAAAAAATCATTCTCAATTCTTGAAAATTAAGATCATTAAACTGACTCTCTCGAGTAATGGGCATTGATCTATCTTTTTATCTCTTTCATAATAAAATACCAATGAGTAAACTGGTCAGAGAAGGACTTATAAGTACGTAATAATGGCATATACCCCTTGCTCTTACTGACAACTGGACCACCCTGCTTCGATACAATTACTAGATATGTATCAGCACATCTCTCTCGTACTTCTTTCCTTTATCTCATCTATTTCTTTAGATATATCACTATAGATAGATATTACATATTTATATATATTTTTATGTATCTAATCTATATTATATTATTATATACCTCCTTTCCTAGATAATAAAAATGGAAAATATTTTATCCATTATAGCACATATGAATAACGAATATGTAATCTATTGAATAATAATATTTAAAATTTTATTATGTATAGAGGGAGGATGAGGAGAGGATGCGTATTACAAAGTTCTTTTTTACTAATATTTATTAGTCAAAAATTTAGAGTTAGTACTCTATGCTAAAGATAATAAATATTCACAATTCAAATTTAGATATATTTAAGTACAGACGAACACGATTAATATTATAATATAATTTTTATTAACAAAACTGATAGATATACGCAGCTATTATATTTTTACACTACATAATCATATGCGACTATAAAATCCTCCTTACTACTTATAGTAATATTATATTTTATTCAGATTACTTATAGTATAAATAACATAGAATTACCCTATATATATCTAGTAGCTATATTTTTGTAATATTTGTACATATTAAACATAAAAATAAAAATATGATTGTTCGAAAAGAATTTCTGTTATTCTTTTTATTCCTATTAATATTATTTCGTTTAAATATATATTTATTCATTATAATTTTTTTACTAAACTTGTTTTATAGTAGTTATAAGCCATTGAAGTATATTTATAACAGCAATAGATTCTAGCTGTATAGTGAAAATACGAAATATAAGCTACTCTAAACATATATATTTATATTATATCTAAAATGTACAAACTACTATATTTCTATACTTATCTATATTTATTATAGTAGATTATCATACATTATATAATAAATAATATATTATATACTATATATGTGTACATCGTCTGCTCAAACTCTTTTCTCTTTCCTTTGTCTCACTTTCTCATCATTCTATATATAGAGTAAACTTGTACATCCATATCATATTATTATGTTATCTCAAACTTATTTTTATCTAACAATATTACGTATAAGCAATTAATATATATATTACTGAACATTTACAAAATAAAGTAATTTGATGTCATATGTAAATTGTCAGAACTCCAATCTTTTATTGTTAGTGTGACATCTATTATATTATTTAATATTAAAAACTAGAATAGAACTTTATTGCATACAATATAAATATTATTGTAACATATTCCTCACTATCAACATCAACTATACTTATAATATATATTTACCGTTTTATGGTGGTAACTATTCTACAATATATATAATATAAGTACTGGGTATAATATATATGAATGCTAATACGTCGGTCATCAGAGATATATTATATACGTCTACAGATCAGTATATATTACATACATCTTTCCTCTAATAGTAATATAATATATATATATATATAAACTGAGTATGATATCACTATATACTAATTCATTAAATTAGTATAATTTCATTATCTTATCATCATATTAACTATTCTATATATAATATATCTCGTACTATAATATATAGTTTTAGTCGTAATTGAGGAGTTCTTAGTAGTACTTTTATTGAGTATATATAAAAATGACTTATACTACCACAACTAATATTCCACATATATTATAATCAGAAATATTTATTAATCAGTGATATTATATAATCTTACGATTATAAATATTAATAATAACATATAATTATAATTTAATATACTATCTTCAGGAATAGTGGTAGATAATATTAATATATAGATTTTAATTAGATCATGATTTCATGTCAATGATAATTCTACTATAATTAATCATTAATAAAACATAAAAATTGAAAGATCTATTATAAAATCGAAGGTAGTAGAGAACTAAATATATGCACTAATCTAAATATTAATAATAGGTGCCGGCTAATATGACGCTATATAGAGTGAGTAAATAAGGGCCAGATGAAGTGAATCGTGTTTATGCTATCGCTTAATCTATAACTTTCATTATATAAGTACTTGAGCAAGTCGTATATAATTATATTATGTACCCAAATAACTGTACACATATAATTATAATATTACTTTACATTATACTATTATATGCAAATATAATAAATATATTATTATAACACGATATTACTACGAACTATCCAAATAATATATTAAATAAATACACTAAGTTCTGCGCTAACTTTTAAGCGAGAATACTGTTTCACCGTTCCTTCAGGAAGTATTCACCTGAATTTGTGTGAAATAATTAGAGCGATATTCCTATTTATGGAATCACTCATTAAAGTATGTAGCTGATCGTGTATTCAACATCTTTATTCAACACGTTTATGAGGGAGGTTGTTTGGAATATAATCTCAATTAGTAGCTAATTGAAACTTTCGGTATATTATTGCTTCAAAGAGAAGAAAGAACAATGCTCATATCAACACGTATCATGTTCTGTTAGTCAGATAATATACGTTGATATCTCCTGTATGTCAGCCCAAGGTGACTTCAAACATAGGATGTGTTTCAGAGCATTTAAAACTTCTAGAGCTATATATATTACTATCCACTTTATATTTATTATGGGTCAATTGATTATAGCATAGGAAATTCATTAGTTATTTATACTTAATACAACATGTATATGCTTCGATAGATGTGAGGAGCGTAAATTGTAAATAAATGGTTGTCGATAGATATTAGGGGGATTTATCATTAATAATATTATACCTAATATAATATAATATAAATATATAATAAATATGATACAATTATATAATAATCTATTATAGATAATATATATTAATATACGAATTCATTTATAAATATATAAAGAGAGAAAATATTAGTATCTCTAAATATCAAATTATTTGATGTCATTTATTCCTCATTCCACTAATGTTATGTTTTAAAATTATTTATAATAGATTATTTATATATTTAGTAAATATTTACATATCAACATAAACATATTATAAAAGGTTTAAGATACAAGGTTAAAATACTATAGAACATAAGACAATATCTTACGGATAGTGGACCTACTGTATTTAGTCACTATAAGTGTGAAAGATCATTACTAATAACTAACGAATCGCGTTCTATATGAAGAAGTTAAATATAATATTACGGTAATTGTACAAGGTATACTGGAATTAATATATTCTTTTTATTAAATTAATCACACATTATATATATAGCCATATTATTATGGTGGCTTATATATATATATAAGGAGAAATTAAGATAAGCTTGTAATTCACTATTAAAATCCATACGGTAAATATGTATGTTTATATAATTATATATTCGTTTTATTTTATAACGAATTATATAGTTTTTTTAATAATATAATATAATAATTGTAAATTATAATATATATTTTTAAAGATTTTAATTTTGTAATATTTATTGATGATACGATGAATATATATATATAAATATATTCGTTATGGTAGTATATTTATATATATGTAATTATAAAGAAAAAAATGTTTACTAATTTTGGTAGTTAAAAAATATTTAATTTACCTATTTATATATATACCATATATATCAATAATATAAAGATAGATCTTGTATTATACTAAGTATATTAATATATATATGCGTACGAGATTGTCCCATAATAATTTATAGAGATATATGTATTGTCAATATTATTAAAGAGCCATAATAGATAAAAACCCACGAATATTAATAAGCTTAGAATTGAAGGATTGCATAGTTAAGAATTTTGAGTTAAATTTTGGATATTGGATGAGATAGTGAGTAAAATACGATTTTCGAGTTATTTTAGTCTTCAGTATAATAAAAGTTTTCAATACTATTCTTTTAATACCTTTCCTTTTATGCTTTTAATTAATATTAAATAGCAAATAGAAGCAAATTAAAAACACTGGCTTTTTAAAAGGTGAGTTATTGTCAAGACTAAAAAATCTATAGGCATAAAATTTTGATCTTAATAATAAAGTGATGTTTCTTAATTTATTAAATCGAAGCTAAACATAATGGTTGTGACAAAGGAATTGATCTACATCTATCACTTAATACAATAGCGTTCTAATTCACTATAAACCATTTGCAGATTTACCATCATCGAATCGTCTAAGCTAATGTTATTTAAAAATAAGGAGGGAGGTAGCTCTCAACGTCAGAACAGGGATGACCTAAGACGCAGCCTAAAGCACATAGAGTATTTGTATTTTAATTGATAGATAGTAGTGGAATTAGTTATCTGATGCAATGATAACTCATAATACACGAATCAATTATATAACTAAGATAAGTTGAATTATAACAAGTTGATAAGGAAATTAGAAAAATACATTTCATATGATATTATTCTATTTAGATAGCGAATAAAATAATCATAATACTTCAACATTTATTCAGATGTTATATTATCGTATCTATTAAATTATTAGTTAAGTTAGAATATGGAACTTATAGATATAGTAATGGGAATGCATACATTCTGTATTTGATCACCTACTAATATTAGTCTTATATTATGGATTTTATTTTATGTAATACTAATATTTTTTTGAGCCTGATAAGACCAAATAATTGAATCTTATTTAGGTCCAAGCGTTAAAACGCGTATGAGATAGCGAGTTAGTATTCTCTAATCGATTCGTCAGATCCGCCTCATCCTCTCTTAATTAAGTATATATACATGTGGAAATTAAAATTGTTTGAATGATTATATATTTTTATCAATCACGAGATGCAAATTTTAATAAGATTACAATATATAATACACTAGTAGTCATATATAGATTACATTCATATCAAGTATATAGAGAGTCGTATTTGACTATCTCTATTAAGTACATATGTTGTAACTTTCCATACCGTATATGGCGCCCCTAATATTCTCATTCTTCCATTAATCCTCATTTATTGTAATTAGCTCAATTTATTTATATATACATATAATTTTAGGATTTTTAACAATTAATAATAGTCTATCTACTATTCGTCACAATAGATATATAAAAGTATATATAATATAAGAATATTTGAGAGGTATAATGTTCTAATGTTTTAATGTCCTAATATAATTATTCAATATAAATTTTATATCCAGTATGAATGCCAATTAAGCTCTCGCTTATATATAAAGATAATGAATAAACGTTAGAAGTTCATTTCATATACGTCCTATGTGGTATTTCAATTATAGTTATGTAATTTATGCTATTATTAATTAATTACTAGACTACATTGGTCTATATTTACTTTTCTATCTTATAATTCCTTATACGATTGAGGTAGCATAGATAGTAAGCTAGTAAGAGTAAGTACGTCGTAATCATAATATAAAAATATTTATTCGACTTAACTTAATTATATCAGTATGATAAAATAGGTATATTTCTCTTTATACTTACGTATATATATGAAATTCCACACCACGTAATTAAGTGAATAATATTCACTAGTTTATATACTTCATTAACATACTATTAGTTATATCTTCTTTTCGAATTCTATTTATACTAGTTCATTATTATGCATTAAAATATAATTATATATCTCTATATACAGTCACTGTCCTTCACCATTTCGTGGATCGAGTCTCGGTAAACGATAGCACCATCATTCTCTCGTGCCTTCCTGTCACATCTATTTTCCTCATGATGAACGTCGGTTCTCTAGTCATATCTTAGCAGCTCTGTGTACATCGATCAACTCACGTATAATCTTACAATATACTCTATTCTTTTCATCCAATATCTCTGCTTCGGTCTTACTGCTTAAGTATTAACTCTGCTCCCATCATACTTATCTCTTAATCTCAATAAAAATACAAAATTAAAATAATTAACATCAGCACATCTCAAGTCATCTCTAGTCTTCAGCTCTATTATTCTCACCGCCTTCTCGTCATAAATAATCAGTGTATAGTTCATTCAGGTAACACATAACATCAAATCAAGGACTTCTGTAGTACATAACCTAATCTTATATATAATATAACTACATATATATATAATATAATACATTTTCACTTACATCTCTCTCTATTTACCACAATATCATTTATTTATCTCTCCATATAATCTCAATTATCATCTCCTCTCATCTATACGTAGTGCCATTGTATGTCGGCAACTATTTCTCAGATATGAGAAGTCATTACGATCTGTTTTCACAAGTACTTCACTTTGGCAAATGACATTAAGAAGTAACAGAGTTGAGAATAAAATTGTTTTACTGGGCCGTATGATCGAATTTTTATATGCATTACTCCGCCTGGTATAGAGCTATATTATCAAGTAGAAAAATAAGATGGCTCTAAATATGATGAGAGCATACAAGTCATAAATTAGGTTAATTACTAACATAAAAATAATTACTAACTAATAATTACAGATAACAGACATGATCCAATTATTATAAAATTATAGACTAGTTAGATATATATATATTATTTACAGATATATAACTGTACTATATAAATGAGATTGGATGTAGAATTAATATATATATTATTATAATTATTAGAATTAAACAGATTATCTAAACATATGGGAATTATAGATATTATAATTGTTTTTATATTCGAGTATTAAATTTACTATTGTACTTTAGTAACACTTATCAGTTAAAGTATATCTATACTTCAGAACTTAGTCATTTATAAAATAAAAGTAACGTATTATAGGATGTTATGATATATACATCATACTCACAGCATTAATTTAATGTATTAAATGACGAGCAACCTAATGAGAATTAAGAAAGTTAATTAATACTAATTATAAATTAGCAAATATTTAGTATCAATATATATATATATTGGGAAGCGCTAAAATTTATAATATCACTACCCCTTTCTTATACCTCCTTTATAGAAAACAACGTGCCAGCATATCATATTTTTCATTTGAAAATACATAATTTATATATTATACTCACTATACACTCACATATATGAGATAAATATATTTATTAATTAATACATTAATATACATTAATATAATATTAATACGATTATAATACAACTGTATATAATACGTATATATCATATCATATTTAATAAATTTACCATAGTACTGTTATTTTATTATTGTAGAGTGTTGGAGTTGTACTGGGAACGAAAATAGGAATGTAGTTGAAAGTGGAACAGAATAGTCTTCATCTCTTATAACTAGACAAATTATTTGATGCATAATTTCTAATTAAAGTTTACCAATTTGAAATAAATGAAGATATATAACATGATGGGAAATGGTTTTCTCTTTATAGACATAAAAATCTATATCTACACAAGTAAGATTACGCTAATTTGATTTATATTCTAGCGTATGAAATTTTATATGTTTATGAGTTTATCTGTCGATAGTCACACTATATAGCGTGAGGTATAATAAAATAAAAAATTCCCCTATTCCTTACATATAGAGATAGTCATTCATTAAAACTCTAATCATTTATGATATAAATAAATTAAATAATTAAGCTGATTTTTACTATGAATATTTACTTTATACTAAGACGTAAAATAATATTGTATCAATTATCTATATGTATAACAATAAAACTAAATAGGACAATAAGTAGGTTTATATATATGACGTGAACAATGCGGTCTAAAAAAACGTTATGTATTATTTAAATAAAAACTAAACCTAAAAACATAATAATATAAAGAAAATCGGGAGAGGAATAAAATAAAAAAATAGTTATTAATTTTAAATAGGACGTAAAATGCCAAATCTTTAGATTTGAATAATTTCCATAGTTTTAGAATATCTGTTTACCCTTATAAATGGTGGGATGGCCAGTATAACTCGCATGGTTGGATCTATCTCCGCAAATTAAAAATGAATAAGAAATAATTAATTCAGTAATACGCTAAATTTCTTTTTATTCTTACTTAAACCTTTTCTGAATGTTTTTTTTTAGATAGCATATTATTAACACTATTATGCGGCAGTTTACTATGTGGTTCACAACCTAAATGTTAATATTTACCCAAGTTTAATTTTTAGGCATTATTTTTATTTGTAATGTCTAATTTTGCCCTTTGTTGAATATCATACAACAATTCTGTAGTCTGCTTATGATATGGAAGGTGATAGTTGGATTGTAATTGCATTCACTTTAATATGTATTTCAATATATTTGAAGTACTTTTATTTCTTGTATTTTAGATTAGCAATTGTATTAACTAAATAAATGGTTTTAGATGTTTATCAATCTAGATATTGATTTTAACATTGATTTTAATTAAAGGTTTGATATTAATTTTAACAATTTACTCTATAGCTAGTATGTTTATTTATAAAAATGTTCAATGTTTTCCTTATTCATAGTGTTTCAATGACGGCAAACTATCTCAAGCCATAAATTTTCCACCCTACTTTTTTCACACAACTCAACATCTCTCATACACAATAAATTGATAATTCAGAATTAACTATTCAAAGGCATACAGGAACAGGAGACCAAGTTTTTATGCATTAATAGTTCACCTATTAAAGAATCTTTCTAATTTATTTTAGTACTCGGTCGATTGCGATAAGGAAACTCGCTGATGTATTCAATTATATTTATATTTTAATATATTATTATATTATTAATACTCTATTTGATCCAATATTGCTATACTCATTTTATATAACTGCACACTATATAATAAATTAATCTTAAAAGCCACAAACCAGTAATTTAAATCAATTTTGAGCATTTTTTTTTTATATTTTAGTTTTTTTCGGAATAGTTTATTAGATATGACTATATAGCACCAACGCCGTAAGGATCAAAGATACTCAATCGTATTTAAATACAATATACGAAATAGTATCAGGTTAGATACTATATAAACATTGAGATATATATGTATGACGATGATATATAATAATAATTAACATAGATAAAAAAATAAATATACAGTGTCTTAAAATATATTATAATAATAACAATAATGCACGACACAATACTAATAATCAAACCTATTGTCGTTCAGACTAGTATTACGATCGTCAGCGTTAAGCAATCGATAATAAATAGAAACAGTGCGACACGGATCTCTACGGTAAATGCTACAATATCAGAAATATGAAATAATAATATATAAAAATATCACATAAATAAAATAAGATGAATATAATTCAAATCCGAACCATGATGAATAATATATATTGACACCAATCGAGATCAATTACGATATAAAAATTAACTAATGAGAAAAAATATAATAAATAAGAAATAACAAGATAATAGTAATACATTAATATATAATAATACAGGTAGATAAGATAATAATATAAAGAATACGAAAATAGTAACAAAAATTAATTAGCCCAATAATTATAAATGAAAAAATATAGAATTTTGAACAATATTTACAAAATAAATAATAATAATTATGAGTGAGAGAACTGATTGAAGTTATTTATACAGATGATCAAGATGTGAATTCGATATTAACTATTTGGCACACACGAATTCTTTCATATGGTATACTATATCTACATATAATTTAGTGAATTAAATTAATTTTATTATATTTTTATAATCAAGTGCGATTTCAAATATTTATAAATATAAACTAAAAAATTATGATGATAAATATATAATATAATATCATATCCTAGGTTGAATGTTGGTTACCAGTTACTAAAATAGATAAATATGTGATCTATTTAAATTAACTTATATATATTATAATACTCTATATAAATTATAGTATATTATTATATTATAATATAATATTAATATTAAATATAGTATAATATAATATATATATATATATGCTTCCAAAATGGAAAAACATTTAATAATACTAGTATATAGACCAAATATGTTATAATATATCATTATAATTTCACATATATATATACTATAATATATAAGTAATATAAATATTTATCTATTCATTGACAATATATATCTATAGAGGATATATAATATAATATTATATATATACCATATATAGAGGAGAAATTAGTTACGCTATATTGTTATATCTCATATATATAATGTACTAGTAATATATATATATCACTCTGATATATATAATATATATTTAATATACGCTTAGGTTATTTCACTTTTAAGAAACAGATATGAACCTTTTTTTTTTGAAGCTCATGAAAGGGTACGAAAACTACTAGTTAAAACGAGCAGTAAAAATTAGTTACTCATAGTTAGTTATGATGAGTTGGAGTCTGTAGATAAATTTTACATGGGAGGATCTCTCCTCACATCTTTCAGTGGGCCGTCTGAGAAGAAACCTTTTTGTCAATTGTTCTTAATACCAAACAACGGATCCATGAAAGATGTGGTCTGAGGGGAGACCTGCCACGAAAAGCTAGGTAGGTGTTGGCAGAAGAAATTCATTGACATTATTTAGTTTGGAAATTTAATAATTTAATTACAGCAATTAGTTTTTAATGTAGATTCTTAATTAATTTTATATTTAAAATAATATGTGGTGTCTATTAAATTAAAGAGAGGGACCGATACTTTAATATAATAAACGCAGACTACCCACAAAAATTGCTGACAGTAGTTATTCTAGGTAACTCGGTCTAATTATTCGAGTTATTATTAATTAGTTTTATGAACACACACACACACATTTTATTATTAACTGTATATTACATTAATTCTATTCATTATTAGAGAATAGTATATAGGTTTATTATTTTATTATGACAATTATATATATGTATATTAATATTATAATAAATTAATAAAGATTGAATTAATTTTGTTATTACATAACTTCATTCCATTTAGATACATAATGCGTTACTAAACGTAGTACAAAAATGTCTACATATATACGGGGCCTTAATATATTAATAATATACTAATATATAGTACTTATCATCTCAAATGATCAATATATACTTAAATATATGGAGAATACGAGAAATAATTAATTCTTAAACGGGTTATGATATAAGTAGTATAATAAGAATATTATACAATTATAAAATAATCTTAATATATTAATATACAAATTTAAAACAATATTATAATATATTACCATTCAATATTAATAACTCAATCGTATGAGTACGAATTCATATAGTGAGTATCAATTACATTAGCTATCGTTATTATATTTAATTTTTATATATATTATTAGATTAGTGAGTTTAATATAATATTTGCTCTAGGTATATATCATGGAAGATATAGTTGTTTAAGAACATATTAATAATATATAAATGGAAAAAATTACTAAAAAAATTATATATATAATAGATGTCAATTTTAATAATCAAAATATTTATATATTTTTTATTATTTAGTATTTATTACATATTATTCATTATTTCAAATATATAATTATAATATATATAAAACATATAATATAACTATTACTAATACTTTTAATATTAATCTATAAGTATTATATATATAACAATATTAGGCGCACTATATATATACATTACTTAGACATCCATTCATTACTATAAATATGATAAATCAATTTATCAAAGTACCACTACAGCTACTAGTTATCCCATAATAGAAGAAGCTTATAATAAACCATTATAGATTCGTGAAATTAAAATTTGTGAAACTTCTGGGCGGCTTGCGTCACATAACATAGTATATAATAAATACGTAGTTATGATTATAAGGGTAGTTGGTAACGTAAGAGTAAAGACTTGTATGGTTAGTCATAGTTATATATTTCTGACAGAAGTAGTATAGTGTAGGCATATTATGGTAAAAAATCGTATTTTATAATTAATATATATTCGCGAACATATACATATATCAGTATATACTATATATGGTCAATTTTATTTTACTATATATATATAAATATTATATAATAGTATATAAATGTTATACGAGACTGCAAAGAGTTTTTCTGGTCTTATCAACCTTGTTTATCCGAACAGTTGCTCAACCTCTACACACAATTCCTTCTCGCCAGCTTCTTCAGCCCGTCTTAATTATTGCATCACTCAGCGACGGCTTTTGGAAATCGTTCTTTGTTCAACTAGGACATTACTTTGCTATTAATATAAAGATACTCGGAACGCTGCTCGTTCTAAAACTCTCGCTTGACGTGTCTCTTCCATTGAACGGCTCGCTCGAAAGCGCCTTTCAAACAGTCCCCAACTGGCGTTATGCCTCTGTTCATTTATTTGATATTCAGACTCAATAATCTCGCCGGTAAGAACCTACCGCTATGAAAACTTAGCATTGAAAAAGGTTTTTACGAGACAAGGAGTTCACAGGAATAATAAACCACTGTTCATTCTAAGGACAAACGGCACAATCGACTGCACAACGCCACAAATCCACTTCTCGGTCGATTTATATCTTCAAACTTTTTGCGCATTTTAATAAAGATGGACGAAGGTTGCATCTCACTTTTGCACATTGGCACCTTTTCTCAATGCCCGGATCGGCGAGATAAATACACAGCATTACAATTTCGTAATATTCTTAAGATCTCTTTATCGATTAAGCACCGCAGTCTGAAGGACGGCTTTTAAGAGCGGGATGAAAAGACGGAATTAAGTGGATTTTCTGGTTAGACAGAATGCGGATTATGACTCGTGCTTTGGTAGAAAGACAAAATCACACCACGAAACTGAATGACATCGTTAGTAGAAAACTAACTTTTTGCACGTAATTCACGACACTATCATTCGAATGATCTTTTTCTCTCAATTAAACAAACCCCCCGCGCGAAAAACCAACACACCAAACATTCCTCTATTCATTCGTGGCTCAAAACATCTCAACTTGCGGAAGAGAAACAGTGAGATCAGTTCTTTTGTATCTGTCGCATATTTGTATAAGGCAAATCACACAATTGTGCAATTGGAAACCTCAGTATCACAGAATGGGTGCTAAGGTAGACTGAAAAAGATGGAAATTCTGCTCAGATTTGTAAACTTAATTTTTACTTTCTCTCAATCATTATGATCGAGTTATTAATAAGGTCGACTTATCGCAGCTCATGGTATTTTGGAGTAGGTGATTATCTGCTGACTATCTTAGCGTATGGCTTATCATCTCATCCCGG
>JABUQX010095330.1:0-10000 GCA_015478945.1 Trachelipus rathkii
GGCGAAACCTAAACAATACACTCGCGTTAAATAAACTGCTCATACCATTTACCTGAAATTCACCTACTTAAATACAATCTGGTAAAAGTAGGCTAACAGGTCATTTGTGGTGAACAAATACTCGAAAATGTATTTCCTTTTCATGCCCTTGAGACTGAAATATTACACTGCATATCAAGCAAGCAGGTAAAAGACGTCTTATCTAAGCAAAATCCTTAAAAAGTTGACTCAATCTATCCAAGATAATAGCATCTTGAACTACGAATTGACACTTATCTCATCAAAGTGTCACTCGTCTCGAGTATAACATCATCTTGAACTATGCAATAAACGTAGACATAGCAAAATTCTCGGGCAAACCTAACATTACTCTACAAAAATCTTAACCTAGGCTCACGTTTCTAAACACATCATGCGTCATTAACACGTAATAATCTTACAAAACTCATTCATTTCTCTAACAAGATCAGGTGTAATTAATGTTCACAACATCATGTAATATTTACATAATGAACGTACCTAACTTACGATAAACACGCTTCATTAACCAACGAGTATCTAAAGCAACACATCACCTCCCGAGCAGAAACCGTCAATGGGATGCGCCCCTTGAAGGGTGTGAATCCTGAGAGGGGGATCAACCCGAAGGGGGGTAAGCGAGTTTTGGGACTCAGCCCAAAGGGCTGAGGCCTTACCCTCCTTCGGAGGGTAATCAGCTTACAGCCCCAAAGGGCTTGAGGCCTTACCCCTTCTACGGAGTGGTAATGCCAGCTTATAAAGAACTTATTTTTATGTTATGTTTATCCAAAATGATACTCGAAATATGACTTGAATCAATAGCTCAATAGATCACGGACTGTTGGGAAGGGTAGGGGACTGCACATGGATGGGTTGGTTTGATTTACTGATTTACTGATTTACTAGTTTACTGCTTTAGGAATCAGTAAACTATCACGGTTTACTGTGATATTTTATTTAAATGAACTTATTTTTTGTTATGTCTGGGGATAAAATTTTGTTAATTTTTTGTTATGTTTGGTTAAAAACCTTTGTTATGTTTTGCAATTATTCGTTGGGGATTATGATATTTAGACGAGGTTATGATGATTTTTTTGTTAAAATATTAGAAGCTTGATGTAAAACATTTGTTACGTTAGCATATTTCTTTGTCAGTATGATGATTAGACAGTAATTTATGCTAAAACTTTTGTTAAATATTACGATTAATGTAAATTAACATTGATATGTTAGAGATATGCTTGAAACAAGTGTGAATAGGTTACGTTTTGTACCCTGTGTTAGGTACTTTACCGCTGTTAAGTGCGGAAGTTTGTTATGTTAGTAGTGTTATTCCGCAACTATGGTGTGCTAGGTTTTTCATTGTACATTATATTCTTAGGTCAGGTTAATGTTATGTTAGCTTTAGTGATGTGAAAACTTGTTAGCGTTAGGCATATATTCGATGGTTAGTATATAAAGACCTTATTTTGTGTTATGTTTGGATGAAACTTTGTTATGTTACAGTTTATCGTTGGTCTGTATGATAGTTAAATCAAGGTTATGATAAATTCTTGTTAAAATATTACTGTGTCATGTAAAATTAAACGTTAATAATGTTAGAGATATGCTTGGAAAAAGTATGATAGGTTACGTTTTGATGCAATGTTAGTTCTTTAGCAGGTTGTTAAGCGCGGGAGCTTGTTAATGTTAGTAGTTTATTTCGTAACGTATGGTGTCTGTTGGTTTTCGTGTACATTATATTCTTTTAGTTGCAGGTCATGTTTTGGTTAGCTTTATTAATGTAAAAACAATGTTACGTTAGCCATATATCCGTTGGTTAGTCAATATAATAGATGGATTTTTTGTACTATGTTATTGTTGTTGTTGTTGTTGTCTAACGAGAATATATACCCTTTTGAACTGATATGGTTCGTTCGTACGTCGTATTCTTGTTTACTTTCTTCTGATGTTGATAAGAAAGAATTCATTACTTTAGATCTGTTTTTATACATACGAATTTCGTCAGTAAGACATTTTTCGCTGTGTTGGTATGATGACCTCTCATTCTGCTCCTACGAATGTCCTCCTTACGAGGACCTTCGTAATACCCAACGATGTGTCAATTACATTTTTCGTAAAACGAATGGAAAGCAATATATTACCTGTATTCCAATTGGAGGTGCAAGTAATAGACCTTTAATCATGTCGGTTGAAGAATTCCTCAAGATTATCGACAGCGTTGAAGCTTGGGTGAAGATTGAGTATGTGTCATCTGAGGCATCGCCTCCTAATGAAATCAGAGGTGACAGCTTGAGAAGCTATAATAGAATAGATGTTGCTTTCACATGCATCTGATAATGTTAAAAGTTATTGATGTACGTAACTATTGGAAACCCAATGGATGCTGTCGCATTCATGCGTACGTGTATAGGTTTCAATGTTCAGTCATTGAAAATATAACCGCTTTGTTTGACATGAAAAACGACTTAAAAGTCTCATCTTAAAGATGTTTACATACTCGAGGTCTTAATTCATATAGCTCATGGTGTAATCTACAATATTTACACTAAGAAACATGTGGTTTTCCCGTATAATGCAGTATAGCAGAAAGCATTAATAACTATCAGCATCGGATAACGTTACTTCTCTCTGTCGTGAGCGAGTAAGTGCTGTGACCGAATTATGGCAGAAACATGGTTTAGTGCGGCAGGTTGTATTTATGCTTACATCCTTTCGGATGGTGTTGAATCTCTTGAGAAACATATAGAACTTGCTCATTTATATAGAATCCTATGCCCTGATTATATGGTTAATATATTTAATAAAAACTTAATATGTTTTGAATGTTTTATGTTATTTAATGTTCTTTAATTGGAAATTATATGTTATATACCTGAAAACATGTTTTGCTGTCCCCTTATGTACGCTTTGTTGTTATACTAGAAAAAGAAAAGACAATTAGAGTATCATGAAATATTACCAAGGTTGATCATAAATAAAGCCATATATAAAATCATCTTACAGGCTGGATCAAAAATGGTCAAAATGTCCAGACTGTATAAAACATTCTTAAGTCTAAATATTACTATGATTAAAATATTGAATTACCAATTGACACCACTTGGAGATATTTGATATAAGTACGAATGCGATTATGTTTTTGTGAGTCTTGTTAGTTACTTTTACTGTAGATAAGTTTGGAACCTTTGTTAATAGTAGCAGTTTATTCTTGCTTAAGATTTTGTGTTCAGGCTTGTCGTAATAATGTATTATATTCTTAGTTCCGGCCCTGTTACGGTGGCTTTATTAAATGTGAAAACTTTGTTACGTTAGCATACTTTCGTTGGTCTGGTATGATAATTATGCTAAAATTGTTAAATTTGTTAAATATTACCATCGTTCAATGTAAAATTAAGCATTGTTATTGTTAGAGAACA
This sequence comes from Trachelipus rathkii, assembly GCA_015478945.1. Lineage (NCBI taxonomy): Eukaryota > Metazoa > Arthropoda > Malacostraca > Isopoda > Trachelipodidae > Trachelipus > Trachelipus rathkii. Next base: position 3,438 of record JABUQX010095330.1, read on the forward strand.
TGCTTGACCCAAGTGTGAATGAAGTTACGTTTTGATGTTTATGTTGTTACTTTACTGTTGTTATAGTGTGAAACTTTGTAACGTTGTAACACGTTTAATTCCTGGTTAAGAATGTTTAGGTTTGTCGTTGGGGGGTATATTCATAATTTTAGATGATGCTAAGTAAGCTTTATTAATGTGAATGTTACTGTGTCAGTGGAAGGTTAACGATAATATGTTAGAGATATGCTTGAAAATAAGTAAGAATATGGTTATGGTTATCGTTTTGCATTGCAGTTTTAGTTAGCTTTAGTGGTGTTATAGTTTGAAAACTTGTTAATGTTCACTAGTTTTTCGTGTGAAGTTGTGTTAGGGTTTGTCTTTGTACATATTTTCTTAGTTCATATGATTGCTATTGTAGCTTTATTGATGTGGAAACCTTATTAAGTTAGAGTATATTCGTTGATTCAGATATGATATTAACCCAATGTTGTGATAAATTTTCGCTAAATGTAACTGTGTCAGTGTAAGATTAAAGATATGTTAGAGATTGCTTGACAAAAGTGTGAATGGTTACGTCTTTGTATGCTAATGTTTATATACTTTACTGTTGTTAAGTTGGAACTTGGTTAACCGTTAACGTTTAATTCATCTTTTTAAGGGTGTCAGGTTTGTGCTTTGTGGGTTATGATTCATAGTTCAGAGATGCTCAGTAAGTTTTATTAATTGAAAACTTTGGTTAGTAAATATATCGATTGAATCTTTGTATAAGCACTTGATTTATGTTATGTTTCAATCCAAAATGATACTCGAAATGTGACTTGATCATAATTCAATAGATCAAGTCGTTCAAGGATGGACACGGAGGGGGTGGATGGGGGTTGGATGGTGGTTTGATTTAGCGATTTACTGATTTAAGGGTATGTAAAACATGGCAATTTTAGTAAAAAAATTTGACTTGAATCAATAAGATTCAATAGATCACTAGATCACAACTGGACAGGAGGGTGGCGGGAATGGCTGTTGGATGGTGGTTTGATTATCTGATTTACTGATTTAGGGTATGTAAAACATGAACAATTTTAGTAAAAAATTGACCTTAATCAATAGATCAATGATCATATAATCAGTAGATCAATAGATCACGACTGGAGAGGAGGGTGCTTGGAAGGATAGGAGGGCTGTTTGATTAGCTGATTTACTTTTTAGGGTATGTAAAAAACGTAAATTTTTAAGTTATAAACATATAAAAGAATAAAAAAATTTTATTTAATTTATTTATTTAATTTTTTTATTTTTATTTTTTTCTTGATGGTCCTGAAACCATAATTTTCGAAATCTACAGACCCAATAACATATATAAAGACACCAATGATTGTATCAATTACAACACAAAATATTTAATAAACGTGGGCCGCAACGATGGACGCTAGCACGCTGGTGCGGCTGTCAACTCCTACTCCTTCGAGTCAGATTCCTTCTGCCATTCTTTCCTTTCTATTCTTCTCTTTCAATCCTTCTCCATCCGTCCTTCGACTCTGTTTTCAAGCTCTGGTGCTCTTTTTTTCAGTCGAGACCCCCCATAATGGAGGGTCCTAGACACCCTATACGTTATACCATCATATTTGAGTTCACGACCTAATAACCCATATAAGGACACCACATTGTTTTATACGACTGTTTATTAACTCGCAACCGGCAGTGGCTCGCAGCACCGGTGCCTGAGAACTCACAGCATTCACATATTAAGATTTCTATAAATTCAACTCGAATCCCTCTCACCATCATTTCACGCCCATATACGAACACTTCGATTTTTCAAGGGGGGGTGGGGTCCCTTCGGGGGCCCTGGGGACTACCTCGTCTACCGACAGGTTACGTCACCATCTGTAACACCCCTACCAATTTTAACTGATCACGATAACTCTAACCACTGTAAATATATATTGGGCAAGCTTAGCCCGGAGCCGGAGCCTAAAAATCATTTCTAATAATAATAAACATAATAATATTAATACATATCAATATATAATAATATCAATCAATAATAATATCAATCAAAAAAACTCCAGAGGATGAGTCGGAATCGGTGCGCAGGCGGTGCCGGTGGCGGTGGGCAAGGGTCGTGGGGCGGTGCGGTGGCGGTGCGTGCGGTGCGGTATCGGAGAATGGCCGAGGGCTGATGCTGAAAGGCGGCTCGAAATTGAGATCACTCCGTGATCATTTCTTCGACGTAATAATTAATAATTAATATAATAATTAATAATTATAACATAATAATAATAAATATAATGAATAATAATAATATTAAAATAATAATAATAATAATGTTTATGTGTATGTGTATGCGGCACGCGCAAGCGCGCGTAATAAAAAATAATTACGAAATAACATGAAAAATCAATTAACTTATCTCAAAAACACGTGTCCTTATCAGCTACGCTGATAAGGACACGCTACACCCACATTCCTGAAGTTGGCGCGGAGACTGTGGCGTAACTACTTATAACATTGATTTTAAAAATTTAATATACGAGACCAAATGGACAGATACAAATTCTATGTGTTTAAATTTAGCAGTTCTAAATTATGATGCTGAAACATAAATCTTTTTCCAGTTTCTGGTGGTAATATTTCTTCACTTAATCGGCAAAATAATAGGCAGAAATTGCCATGACGATGACGATTGAGAAAAAACACGTTGATTTTCCCAATGACGATGACGATGACGATTCATCGTCCCACCTTTTATATATCGAAACTATATTTATTATTGAATCCGAAAGTTAAAGTTTCTCATAATTCTTCATTTAAAAAGTAAGAAGTATCGGCCAAGTATCGGCCATATTAACCAATACCGATACGATACCGATACCCCAAAAATGGCGCGATACTGCCGATACCGATACTATCGTTAGTACATCAGTAATATATATATATAATATATATATATATATATATTATATAATATATATATATATATATATATATATATATATTATATATATATATATATATATATTATAATATATATATATATATATATATATATATATATATATATATATATAATATATATATTATATATAATATATATATATCCTTATCAGCAAGGAAACAAATAATTTTAAAAGTTTGAAATAAATAATTAACAAATTAGCATATTATAATCAATATCACAATATTTATGATTTACAATAAAATGAACCAAAGCTTAATGAAATACCTATTGATAAAATAGATTATAGAAAAGACTAGATTAATATTAAAAGTGCTGTCCATAGAAATGATGACTATAAAACAGTGTATCTGAAAGCGTAATTGAAAGTTTTATGAGGGCGTCGTTATGGATTATTAAAATTGGAGCATTTCACAAAACAAAGAAGCTAGGAAAATTTTTTAATAATAAATGAAATTTAGTAAATTTAAAGTGGTATGGAAAGGAAGGCGAATATCGTATTTTACAACACTACTACTACTACTACTACTACTACTACTACTACTACTACTACTACTACTACTACTACTACTAATAATAATAATAATAATAATAATAATAATAATAATAATAATAATAATAATAATAATAATAATAATAATAATAATAATAATAAACAGTATATGTAATGTAGCGGTCCAAGCAGCAACCACTTTTGAGATTTTCTCATAAAAATCGACAATATACTGTAGTTTATCGTTCCTTCCCGCTAAAAACGAACTTTGTTTATAAATTGTATTACATAAATAATTGAATGAAGTTAAAATTAGATATTTTTGTTTCTCATAATTTGTTTTTAAAACGACTTAAGTTTGCTTCTATGGTTTGCTTTCAAATCATTCAGTTGGTATTTCGTATTTATCTTGGTTACTAGAAGGTCATCCTCCTGGCTCCTCCGGTATTCAACTTTTGCCCTGCTAACTTTGCCTCTTTAAATTTCCGAAGCGGTATTATTTGACTCCTTTCTGAGGTGAAGTCCATTCCTTTGTTTTTTAATGTCCTACTCAAGAAATCTACACCTATGATAGAATGGTCTTGAACAAGGGTCCCCAACCTTTATTTGGCCATGACCCACCCAAGCATCTCTAAAATCGTGGTGGCTCCCCCGTGACAATTCTTATTATTAAGAAATTGAATAGTGAGGATTGCGACTTCGACAACCAAATGTTCGCCGAATGGTGAATACCGCTGAATGATAGTTTGCTTTTTAGTTTTTGTCTTAAATTCATTTTTTTTCGGGGGTTTCAAGAGTTTTTTTTTAAACTTCAAGCGTTTTCCTAACAGCATTCGCTGTAGGTCGAATGTTGCTGAATGTCCAATTTTTCAATATTCGGTTTTGACGCTTTAGGCGTCAAATTATAGGTTTTCTAGACTGGGAAGACCGTGTTCGAGAGCGACGACGCGTTTCCAAGGAAGATAAGGCTGCTTTCGATGGCGATGACGTGGTTTTGAGGACAACCGCTTTCGAGAGCCATGGTGAGTTTTCGAAAGTTTTTGAAATTAAAATCGAAGGCGTGACCAGCAAATGATTGGTAGATCATTTCTGATTGTTCCATTCGATTACTCACGGCCAGTTACTCAAGATTAGCGTTTAAATCATCTTTCTACGACCTCTGGTTGTGAAATAACTGCAAATATATAAAGTTATTTCAACCTCTTCAGACGTAGTATTGAACCCGTCTTTTATGAATGACTCTCCAACGTTTTAACCGCTACATCAGCCATAAGCTGAACCCATTTTATCTTTAAAATAGGAATTCGTGTAAAGCAAATGTCATGAAATATAATGGACGCTGTAATTGAAAAGTTGTGTGAGTTAAGATAATATGTAAAACGAGTTACATGTACAAATAGAGAGAGAGAGAGAGAGAGAAAAGAGAGAGAGAGAGAGAGAGAGAGAGAGAGAGAGAAGAGAGAGAGAGAGAGAGAGAGAGAGAGAGAGAGAGAGAGAGAGAGAGATGTATTATAATTAATAAGCTATTTGTGCTAACATTCATATTTTATGCACCATTTGGTTGTTATAGTGATCATCTAAGAAATTATCAATTAATAGTGGCTGTATAATTTAATCATTTATTTTTTTTTATATCTTTGTGCTGAGATTCATGTTTTGTGCAACATTTGGTTGCTATAGTGATCATCTAAGAAATTATCAATTAGTAGCTGGATTCACCAATAATATATCATTTTAAGGGTGAAACCTCATTTTTGGATCTCGGTTCCCACATCGTATGGAGACCTCACCGTTTCATATTTCTCTGGAATCATCCTTCGTCATCGTTCCTCCGTCTTCCTCTGTTAACCACTCTGTGCTTTTCTATTCTATTTTCTTCCTTTGGGACCCTTCCCGGGTGTGCTCATTTTACCCATAGAAACTTGAAACCTTCATAGTTGAGTTTTACGGGTTCGTAAACATTAAATTAAATTTTTATTTCAAGACTCGGATCCGGCTCCGGCTCCGGCACTGGTTCCAGCTCAGTGCTCCGCGTCATGAGCCTTCTTAGACTCTGACTTATGTTTTTTCATCCCTTCCCCCATCTTCCTCTGTTATGCTTATCATGCATTTGTTCATTTTCTTCTTGGTTTTCTTCTGGCTCCGGCTCCGGCTCCGCAGCTTTGACTTCTTTTAAATTCTTCTTCATCGTTCCTTCATCTTCTTCTCTTACGCATTCCATGCGTCTCTTCTTTTTTTCATCTGGGACCTCCTCCCGGGGACTCAGACATCCTTGGGGGTTCTGAAACCCTCGAATTGGGATTCTATGGGTTCATAATCATATAAAAGGATACCTCACTTAGCCCATTATATGCATATATCAAGATTTTAACTCTAGCTTCATCTTCGGCTTCGGCTTCGGCTTCGGCTTCGGCTTCGGCTTCGGCTTCGGCTTTGGCTTTGGTTTTGGCTTTGGCTTTGGCTTTGGCTTTGGCTTTGGATTTGGCTTCGGCTTTGACTTCGGCTCCGGATCGGTGCTCAGGCACGTGCCTACTTTTGCTCCGTTTTCTTCTTCAATTACGAATCTTTAACCGAATCCTAACGGCTGCTTATTTTTCATCTATTTTTTTTACAGTCAACACCACCCACGGGCAAAGCAATATTCAAGGAGGGGGTTTACTCATTTTCATGTCTGAGTAAGACGTAGCTAAGCCAAAGAGAGAATAGTCCATCATTCTCTTACCCGATCGGTTGTGAACCTGGGTCCCTCGCATTGTTGGACGAGTGCTATTCCACTGAGCTACCATGTAGAGGATATAGGAGATTTCCTGCTTCTGGCTATTACGCGAAGATTCTTCTTAGTATGTTCCAACTGTGTCCACATACTCAGTCAACATTCACTGGCCAGAGACTAAAGTGAGGAGTATTTTTTCACAATTAATTCCAAAGTATGCCTTCAGATGTTAAATTTTTCAAAAGAATAATCCAAAATGATGTACTATCTGCGTCTATAAATACAACTTAACTGGACAATATACAGATTCTATTAATTGTTTTTAAAATTAATTTCGAAGTTTATTTTCATACTTAAAATATTACAAAAGAACTATTACCAAAATTTTGTTGCTCCCAGTTTTTTTTTTAGATATATTT
>JABUQX010095331.1:0-2500 GCA_015478945.1 Trachelipus rathkii
GAGAGAGATGATCTAAGAAAAGTACAAGAAAAGCTTTACAATCAAAGTTGAAGTAATGGTTAACAATATTCCCATGCAGGTGATAGAAACTTCATACATTGTACATTTTATTTGAAAGGAGAACTTGATCTTGTATGTAAGTCAGTTCAGAACTAAACCAAAACCTACTTATTGAAATATTTTTGACCATACAATTTCAAATGCAAATTGAAGCTTTAAAACCATTTTCAGTCGCATATTAAAAAAGTTAAATGATACGACATTATAGCATAAGTGACTCACTGCTGGCATCAGCAGTGATTCACTGGCTGCAAGCGGAAGTGATCTACTGCTGCAAGCGCTAAGAACAGCGCAGTGTTAGAACAATCGACATCTTATATATGTAATGTTTTAAACCAGTGAATTAATTGCTACAAATTACCAAAAGGAAAGAAGCACTTATAGAAAGAAGAGAATTTGAATTTGAATATTTAATTCATTAGAAAGCTAAAAATATTTTCACCGTACCTATTTCCTTGATCCGACTCTGAAAATCTAAGTTTCAATGCCAGATGCTTTTTTTAAAATGAAAATATATATTTTAGGGTGGTATAGCTTGATGGTGATTTTGAAGAAATATTTTTTTCCACACTCATTTGTTCGTACCACTAAAAATAGTTTAAAAGGCTATTTCCTAATAATATAGTAAAATAATTCTAAATAAATACAAAAACCAACCGATTCCTATAACACAACAGGTCCCATATATATATATAATATATATATATATATATATATATATATATATACTATATATATATTATATAAATAGATATATATATATATATATATATATATATATATATATATATATATATATATATATATATTATATAAACACACAGATAATATATATATATATTATATATAATATATATATATATAATAAACCTGAAATAAGCGTAAAATCAAATTATCTAACTTTTTCCTTTACTTTATTTTTAAAAGACAATTATTATAATATCCACTTGGTATTACTTTCCGAAATGGAAAAAAAGGTAAAAAACTCTCACAAACTGTTAGGTACTCCTTCCCAAGAGACCAAATACACAAGAATGAACTCCAAAATATGGTTCAACTAGTTTTGGTTTTGATAACTCGTTTAAAAGTCCCTTTTTTATGGGCGTGAGACTAGCCTATTTTTTAGAGAAAATGTTTCAATTCAAAGTTTTTAAAGCTATTTCCCACGTGGCTGAAAAAATGTGGTCTAATTAGCCACACATAAACACCCCTAAAAACATGCACACATCACATACACACATACACACACACACACACACATATATATATATATATATATATATATATATATATATATATATATATATATATATATATATATATATATAATAATATATATATATATATTATATATTATATATATATATATATATATATATATATATATATATATATAGGATGTAGCGAGAACGCAGGTTCCTGCCGGAACCTTCTATTTTTGAAAGTTTCCGGTTCCGGCCGACCTAACTTGGTTCCGGGCCGGAACTTAACCGGAACTTTTTTACTTTCAAATGTCTTTCTTAAAAAAAATTCAGTAATTGATTTGTAATTTACTCAGTTATGATTATGCATAAAAAAATAATATAGAAAATTGATATATGTGAACAAATATCATGATAAAATGACCTCGACTCTATAGATTCCCAACCTTTTGTAGTTCACGGCACCCTATTTAAGGCTGTGGAAATTTTGAGGCACACTTGTTATAGTAATATAATATAATAAAAATATATAATAATATAATAATAATAATAAATGAATAATAATAATAAATATAATAATAATAATAAATATATAATAATAATAATAATTAATAATAATAATAATTAATAATAATAATAATAATAATAATAATAATAATAATAATAATAATAATAATAATAATAATAATAATAATAATAATAATAATAATAATAATAATAATAATAATAATAATAATAATAAATTTTAAATTTAAAATATCTATAATACATACCTGCTAAAATAGGAAAGCTGGAGTTTGCGGTTTAGAATCGTTTAAATAATATTATGGGAAATTTTTGATTGAAATGGCTTGGAGCACAAAGTATTGTATGTTAGGTTCTGATGTTGATAACGCAAACACGCATATTGCCCTGCAGATCAACAATATATTTCTTGGTTTTGCATTTTATTGTGACCATTGCAGAGAAAGTTTGTTCATAAAAGTATGATGTTGAAAACGGCAAAAGGAAACTTGTGACTTTTTCTACTAGGTTAGGATACTCCTTTTGTATGCTAAGCCAAAAAGCAGCCACTGATAAGTCAGTCTTCTCAAGTTTAATTTTCAGTAAAGAATCAGTGCAGAGATCATTAAATTCGTTTCTTTCAGTAGCTGTGAAATCTCGTTCTTCAGCAATATCTGCCATGTGAAATGGGGAAACAATCCATTCAAGATTCTTAACGGAAAGAGAAGGAAAGT
>JABUQX010095331.1:10000-12500 GCA_015478945.1 Trachelipus rathkii
TTTATTGTTTTCCACATTCTGGTGTTGTTCGTGTGTTGGATGTTGTTTGGTGAGGAAGGTTTGGAAGTTGTTTGAAGAATGTGTGTTTGTTAGGTTTATGATTTGGGTGTTTAGGGCCTTAATCTGTGTTATCGTTTGGATTAATGTGGGTGTTTTTGTTCTGAGCGAGTTGCGTTGTTTGATTAGTTGTTTTATTTCAGGTGTTAGGGTAATGTTGTATATTTTTTTATGTATCCTCTGAGGATGGCTTTGTTAGCTGCTTTTTGAATTAGAGAGGTAAAATTTTGTATGGTTTGTCGGTTTGTGTTGAATAGTGGAGTTTTGTGCGTAAATTTGGTAAACATAGTGTTATGTCTGGTGATGTGCACGTTTGGTTGGTTTGAGGTGGGTTTCTGGTGTGGCTGTTTGTGTTGTTTAAGATGTTGAGGTTTTCAAGGTTGGCTATGATGTGCGTTCCTCTTTGGTTTTCCTTCTTGAGCGTTATACCATGTAGGGTGGTGAGCGTTTGAGATGTGGGAGATTTTGGAAAGGTTTGGTTTGTAATTTCTGGGGCACTGCAGAAAGGTGTGGTGGGGAATGTAGAGGTTTATTAGATTGTGTGGTTTTTTGTTTATCATTATTGTGAAGGACTGTGTTTTTGTGGTGTTGTCATTTAATGCCGTTGTAGTTTGTAAGGTGGTGTTTGTGTATGGTAGTGAGTTGTGTATAAGGGTTAGTAGAGTGTGGTTTTTGGGGGTTTGGGGTGTGAAGATGGCATCGTAGCCATATAATTTTGGTTCTGGATATTTATCGGGTAGGTGGGATTCTTCTTTCATGGCTATGTCTATATTGTGTTGTTTTAGAAAGACTTCTATTTCTTTGGTTTTATTGTGTAGTCCGTTTGTGTTGAATTGTAATATGTTTATATTGTGGGTTTGTTTGTGTGATGTGTGTGTTGTGGGGGTTGTTGTGGATGGAGTACAGACTTGGCAGATCCAATTGTGTATTGAAGGGGGTAGCATGGTGAGATTAGAACAGTGTTTGTGGATCCATTGTTTGCATCTATTGCAGTTTATGGAGTTTCTCCTCACTATCTTGTTGCATATTGGGCATATGTAAAATTCCAGGCCCGGGGTTTGTTTTTGTGTCAACGGCTTTTATTAGTAAGGCTGAGGCATAAGTCGGGAAAGTATGCCTCATATATATTATATATATATATATATATATATATATATATATACGTATATAATATATATGTATATATTATATAATATATATCTCATTATTATTATATATATATATATAATATATTATATATATATATATATATATATATATATATATATATATATATATTTATTATAAAGCTGTACATATATAATATAAAATATATATAATATATATATATATATATATATATATATACTATATAATATATATATACCTATATATATATTATATTATATATATATATATATATATATATATATATATATATGTATTTTACATTATTTCTCTATATCTACGAAATATATGATACATTTAATATATATATATATATATATTAATATATATAATATATATAATATTATATTATATATATATATATATGTATATATATATAATATTATGATACAGTTTAATCTATCTCTGTATATATATATATATATATATATATATATATATAATATATATATATATATATATATATATATAATATATATATATATATATATATATATATATATAATATTTATATAGCAAGGGGTGGGAAACCTCCGCTAAAGCCGCAAACCGGAAGTTGCAACCGGAAGTTGCAAATATTGCAAAGCAACATTTTGCAACATCCGATTTTTGACGTTTGATACGTCAAAGCTAGGGTTTTCAAGGTCGGTGAGACCGAAATCAAGGTCTGGAAGACCGATTTTGGAGGTTTTGAACCTGAACTCAAGGGCTTAGCCGCCTAAATGGAACATTTTGGTTCCAGGAAGATTTTAAATGATCGGGAGATCATTTTTAATGGTACCAATCGATTTATCGATGTTTTGTACCACCATATCGACGTTTAAATCGTCTTTCTAAGTGCTCTGATTGACTTTTTACATTGAAAAATATAATCGAATCAAAATCATCACTATTATTTAAAATTCATTCGATATATCGTTGTAGTGATAGAGCTAGCTCATTGGGCCCTTCGTGCGAAAATACATTCTACGCTGGTTAGGGTTATCGTACCGTCCTAAAATTTGGTCGCCCGCCGGTTGAGTGGCCGTGCCCTCCCGTAGGGGCTGCCGGCCCCAAAAAATTGAAATGCCCGTAGAGGGATGAAATTTACAGATTGCATAGAGGAGGAAGGAGTAAGGATGAGAAGTGGAGAAACGAGTCGGAGTCAGAGTCGGAGAAGGAGAAGGAGTCGGAGTGGCGGAGTTGACACTGCACCGATCCACACCTCACCACACCGCATCCCCCTCACCACACCATACCTAATAACGGATGGAGTTTATAACATGGTATCTCCCTC
>JABUQX010095331.1:17500-18902 GCA_015478945.1 Trachelipus rathkii
GTTTTGTTAAATATTTCTTACACATCTGTAAAAAATAGCCTTGCTACACTGGCTTGGAAAAGGAGGGGATAGATTGTTTTGTTATGCAATGTTAGCACTTTACCTTCCTTAAGTAGGCGAACTTTGTTAAGATTAGCAGATTATTCATAACGGACAAAGGTATGTTAGTAGGTGTGTTGTTTGTTACAATTATGTTGTTAAGCTCAAGTAGCAATTCGATTAGTTTTGTCAGTGCGATAGTTAGCGTTTAGGTTATGATAATTTTTTGTTAAGTTGTTGTAAATATTACTATGTTAATGCAAAATTAACATTGATATGTTGTAAAGTCGGTGTTTAGCTTTAGTTTTCGGGTAGATAGGGCCTTGGTATGTATTTTGGACTATATATGACTCATCCTTGGTCGTGATAGCGTTTTATTCTAATCTAGTGAAATTTGGGAATAGCGGTTATACCGATGATTTGGCAACATCGCTTTGTTTTTAAAGTAAAACTTATGAAATAATTTTGGTTGTTGTAAGTGTTAGATATGTTAGACTATGTTTAATTTCTGCTTACGTTTGTTAAATATTACTTGTTAAATATTACTGATTACTGCTTTAGTATCAGTTTAAACTGTTTGTTATTTACTATGATATTCTCTTCGTAGCTTTATTCTTAATCTTATGTTTGGGATAAAACTTTTTCTTATGTCTTGAAAATATCCTTGAGAGAATGTATCGATAGTTAGGTAAGTTAGGGATAATCTTGTTAACATCATACTATGTTATATGCATATTAAAACCTTTTGTTACTTTAAACTATATTCGTTGAGTCAGTATTGATAATTAGACAAGGTTATGATTTAAAATTTTTTTTTTTTTAAATATACCAATGTTAATGTAAATTTAACATTGATATATTAGAGATATGCTTGAAAAATGTGAATAGTTCGTTTTTGTTATGCTATGATTAGTCACTTTACTGCGTTAAGTATGGAACTTTGTTTAATGTTAGCAGCATTATTCGTGGCTTAAGTTGTGTTAGTTTGTCGTTGTACATTAATTCGTAGTTCCAGATGCATGCTATGTTAGAAATTTATTAATGTCGTGAAAACTTAAGTTACGGTTTAGCAAATATTCCCTGATTCAGTGTTTATAAAGAACTTATTTTATGTTAGTGTTTCTTTTTAAAAATGATACTTCGACAATCGTAGATAATCTCATATGGAAACAAACCCTAGAAATCAAGATAATCAAAATAAGAATCATAGGGGCTGGAAGGACGGCTCCTCTCAACGACGTTCAGAGTTGGTGTTTATGTTACTTTATTTGTCGCGATTTTTATGATTATGCTAGGGGTGTAAAAACGCAAAATTTGTTTAGTGTGTATTTCGAGGATAATACTCTACCTCTTCTCTTGGTTT
>JABUQX010095332.1:0-2500 GCA_015478945.1 Trachelipus rathkii
TATATATATAATATATATAGATATATTATATATTAAAATACATACATACATACATACATATATATATATATATGTATATAATATATATATTATATATATTATATGTATATTATATATATATATATATATTATATATATTATATAAATATAAATATATATAAATACATATATACATAATACATATAATATATATTATAATGTATATATTATAGTTATATACTATTTATATTACTATATATAATTATATATATATATTATATATAGTTATACTATAAAATTATATATATATAGTATATATCTCTCACACTCACTCACTCTCACTATATGTATGTATATATACATATATATATATATATATATATATATATATATATATATATATATATATATATATATATATATATATTATATATGCATATATATAGTATATATATTATATATATATATATATATATAATATACATCAGGGGATTTTCGAAAAAAATCAAAATGATTTAACCATTTTTATACTTAATGATTTTTTGATTTTTTTGATTTTTGGATTTCTTGATTTTTTTGATTTTTTAGTCAAATTTTTTTCCCAAAAATTACTAACTTATCCTTACTTATCACCTAGATTATGATAAATATAGTTCTATCTATAATAATAAGTAAATTCATATTTGGGCTGGTTTCAAATAATTTTTATAAATATGTAGAAGCACTCAGAAGTTATACAGTGTGGATATATACTATATAATAGCTTAAATAACGTAATCTAAATCTAAATATAATTATATTGTTACTACACGTTATTATAATTAGGTAGAGGTGCAATATAGGGATTATTACTAATTTCTAAAAAAAATAAGTTAAAAAAAAGCAATTTGTGTCTAAAATAATAAAAAAAAAAAATAAAAAAAATAAAACTAAAAAATTGATTTTTTCCTAAAAAAAATCAAAAATCACCAACCCATATATATAGTAGTATATGACTCATGAATATAGTATAAGAAGTATATTAGCTATATATTATATTATATTATAAGTTATATTATTAATATAATTCTTTAATATATATATATATATATAATTTATATATATATATATTTATATATATCATATATATAATATATCTATATATTATATATATATATTTTATATGATATAATATATAATAATTTATAGTACTATATATATACCTATATACTATAATCAATATATTATATATATAATATATATATATATACGAGGCCGTAGCTAGGGGGTCAGGGGATTTGAACCCTCCCCGAAATTATTTAAACTATAAAAAAAATTTACGAATTCTCTTAATGTTATTTATAAGAATAATAAATAAACTAATCAAAGCAAATTAAGGTCCATATTAATAGAAATAAGGAAAATATATTTGTGGAGATTTCTTAAGTTTAATTGCTGCTGAAAGCACAAAAGAAGATTCTCTAATGAAGTCAATAAATACCTCGAAGGTTGAAATAAATAGTGATTTTCTAATTGGACAACGACATGATAGTGGAGTAGGAAAGAAGAAAAGTTTTATATAAAATTGTTCAAGCTGTCAAAAAAATATACATCGCCTTGCATGTTCATTGGTGAATGTTGACATTATAGTGAGTGTTTTAGAAGACTCTATTAGCACAATGAAAACAACTGGGCATTATTTTAGTTTCCCAAAACGAAAACAATTTTAAATGAAAATTTTTTTCCTATGTTTTCTTTTTGTTGTGGTAACCGTGTATTTCACAAGTTGTATCGATATGTGAATGAGGACAAAGACCTTTTAAGTTCTGATGTATTAGGAATACTACCGTGACACAGGGTTTAGTTACAAAAGAGTACATTACCCACTTCCCAACTAAGTTCCGATGAAAATGCATTTCTGCTCGTCAAAGTATGTGGAAACTCCTGGTCTGGAGTTACTGTATTTCAAATGGGTATTTCTTTAACTATGAATTAGTTGTAATGATCCGTTCAACACTTTGGCTTTTATTTCATCCCAAATAAAAATTCTGTAATCAGTGGAAAATGTCCTAAAAAATGTCCATTGATTGATAAAAATGCTTGACTTTCTTCTTCGCTCATTTGAACTGTAATTTTACCTTCTAAAGTTTGGCCTAAGTGAGAAGAGTTCTTAAAATCTCTTTGTTCCGGAAAAACAATATATTCATGGAGGTTCACAATGCAGACAGAACTTTTTAAAATATTTGTGAAGTTTGCGGAATCACTAATTCCTCATACCTTACCAAATGTGAGATGATCATTCTGGAATTCTAAAGCTTCTTTGTCTAAATTTTGAACCAAAGCATCATCAAAGAAATTTCCGGATAAAATATAGTTAGCAAAGCAACCATAAAAGTTTCTTCCAAAGTAAATCCACCGAGAACTACATCTTGCTCAACCCCAAGAATAATTGTTCCAACTGATTGAATTTCAATTCACTCTTTGTTTTGAATTTGTAGATCGATCTCTTCCACAATATATAGGGGAATATCTAGAAGAGGCA
>JABUQX010095332.1:10000-17500 GCA_015478945.1 Trachelipus rathkii
TATGTTATCTCTATGGCCATTGTTTACGTTGTTAATCCCTTAAAAGTGCATTTAATAATTCGGGAAAGATAAGTAGTGTTGTCGATGCTATGAATGTTGTAGGTTGTTAGTGTTGTAAATGTTGAGGATTGTTTTGGAAATCTTGTTGTGAATTCATGAACGGCGGTATGAGGGTTCAGAATAGAGCAACTCGTCCTATATTCTGAAGATTGGTTAGTTGGTTTATGGATTCTTCGCTCTTCCTTCCGTCATATATAACGGGTGGGGAGGAGTGTTATATTTTTTCTTTTTCTACAGCTCATCATCCGAATAACCAACTTTAAGTGTTAGATTAAAATAGATTTCGGTTTATCCAAGAGCTTCAAACCTCATCCTTAACTAATATAAAGGCAAATATTAAATTTTTCATTATGAAGATGGCTTCTCTCTCTCTCTCTATCTCTCTCTCTCTCACACACACACACACACACACAAGCAACACACCACACACACACACACACACACACATAAACACACACATAAGACTGATACTTAATCTCTTACAATAATAATAAAAAAATTATTTCGTTTTATTTCCAAAATATGTAAATAAACATTTATTTAATAATTATAGTAAAATGAAACTGCATATTATTATTATTATTATTATTATATTATTATTATTATTATTATTATTATTATTATTATTATTATTATTGTTATTATTATTATTATATTGTTAGTGGCGTATTCTCTAACAAATCAGGCAGTGATCTGCATCCAACCCACACCGATTTTCATAAAACTTGATAAATAAAATCATCTTAGCAGGAAACAAACCTTTTGAAAATTTGAGGTCTCAATACTGTTTGGGGGTCGCACAGAGCCACCCCCAATTCTGGGGGGTTTCGGCAAACACATTTTTTTATGATTCATAACTTCCGTTCTACATAAGATGTAATAAAAAATTAAAATGCATTTTAAATGGAAATAAAAGCTCTTTCAAAGTTTATGTAACTATAAAATATGTTTATCTAAAATTAAAAAAAATTGTGTTAAATTAAAAAATTTAGTGATGCAGGTAACATCCACATCCGCATCCGCGGAGCATCCGCACATTATTAAAGATCCGCATCCACATCCGTATCCGCACTTTGACCTGCGATGTTTGCGCGGATATTTATTGTCGAGATTTAATAAGAAATTTTATAATAAAAATACTTAAGATGAATCTGAACACAAACTTTAAATGAGACATGGGACTCGACTCAACTGTGTAATGATGACTCATGATCTCACAGCATGTAGTTCATAATAATTTAAGTTAACATAGTCACATGAGATTAGGGATCCCAAAAAAAATCAGCGCCTCTACAGCTTCTACAACGCTAAGGAAGAATTTTGAAACATCTTCAAATGAAAACGATAACGGTTTAAAAAGAATGAAAGATGTTATAAAACTGAGCTAGAAAATGCTTTGGTTCTATGGAATTAATGACCTTCATACTATTGCAATTATAATTTAGTCCCGCTATAAAGGCAAGATTTTTTTGTAACCCAATATTAGAGCAAGTTAAATCGGTCATTTGGTGGTTTGCAGTTGAAAAATTTCAATCTGAACAACTATTAATTCGTCACCCATTAAAAGGAAAAAAACGAAATCTACAGAACCAACACCTTCTACAAGTAAATCAATAACAGATTCACTGGAAGAATTTCTACAGTCCAGTAGTGATGAAGAAACACACGCATTACAAGTTGTAGTGTCAAATGATTGAAAACTGTCACCAAGAAAACGACTAGATACAAATGATGATCCTATCAGTTGGTGGAAAGTTAAGCAAAATGTTTACCCACGCTTAAGTAAACTTGCAAGGAAATACTTGGCCTGTCCTCCAACTAGTGTTCCAAGTGAGGATATTTACCATTGCTGGGCTAATAATATATGATGAAAGGAGAAACAGTCAGCAGAAAATGCAGAAAAATTGATATTTCTCAGCAGAACGTTCCTTATATTTGAATTCATACTAGTGGCAAAAAGTATATAATCCATTGTAAATCTCTTTCATTAAGGTCGAGGTTGGGGAAGGAGGTTGGTGGGGTGCATTTGAGTTGGATCCCCGCATCCTGGTAGCAATTATATTTATAGATTGTGGCTAAAACTCGAAATATATTTGGCATATATAATATTATATATATATATATATCTATATATATTATTTATATTTATATATAAATATATATATGAGTATTAATATATATATATATATAAATTATATATAATATATTATATATATATATATATAACATTTATTATATATATATATATATAGTATCAAACATCCGCATCCGCATCCGCGATGTAAAATCACATCCGCTCCGCATCGCGGATGCGAAAAAAATGACATGCTGCATCGCTATAAATAATATCCTCACCCCTTTTCTCTACCATATTATAAAATTAATTTCTCTTTTTAAAGTATAGACCTTTTTTATACTCACATTATGTTAATAAGAAAAATTGTTTTTTTTTTCTTTAATGCAACTGCTTTATACGGTTCAAAAAATATTCAAAAATAATTTTAGTCAGAAATGTGATACAAATTTACTAACACAAAAGTAATATTTATATAATAAATATATATATTTATAATATATATAATATATATATATATATTACTATAATATATCTAAATTATATATATATATTATATATAACTATATTATATATTATATATATATATTTATATATATATTATCTTTAATATATATTATTTAATATATATGGTACATAATTATATACACATATTATAATATTATATACTATATATATATATATATTATATATATTATATATATATATATATATATTTATATTATATAATAAATAATATATATATATATATATATATATATATATATAATTTTCCAATTTTTCATAGAATTTAATTTTTATGAAGTTTTGAAAATACTTAATTCAAAGAAAATAAGAAAACTTTTTATTTCATACGATAAAACAATGTTTGTACTTTAAGGAGAGAAATTAAATTTTAAAATATCAGTAGACAAACGCGTGGGTGGAAATGTTTTAAAATCAACATAGTAATTTTTCTAATTTTATTTGACAGGTTTTTTGGTTCTACGTACTATTATAGAGCCATTTTTTAAATTAAATGTACTAAAAATTTTTATTTTGTCTTAATTAAAATTGTGGTTCCATCTGAAACCTTCATATTCGAGGGTGGCAGTACTGAGACCTCAAATTTTCAGGAAGGTAGTTTTCTGCTAAGATAGTGTGCATACCAAGGTTAATGAAAATCGAAGAGGATCGGATGCAACTTTTCACTTTTATTTGTATGAGTTATCAGAGAATGCTCCTGGTTTGGTTAGAATTCTATTAAATAACCTCAATTTATTTATACAATTTTTATATATATATATTATTCCTTATATGTAATAAAAAAATTTCATATGTAGGATGATCATGATAAAAAGGTTGCGGTAATTCATTGTTTTCAAGTTTTTGTTGGCAACTAACGTAGAACATGCTGATTAAAAATTTTCTAATATTATATATTAAGTTTATAGTATATCTCTATATCTTCATTTATAATAATATATTATATAATATATATAATATATAAATTTTGTATGTATATATACATATATATATATAATATATATAAATCTATAAGTATATTATTATATATATATATATATATATATATATATATAGTATATTATATAATATATTATACATATATATATATATATATATATATATTATATATATATATATATTATATATTATATATATATATATATATATATATATATAATATATTTATATATATATATATATAATAATTATATATATAGTATATATATATATATTATATATATATATATCTATATATATATATATATATTACAATATATATATATATATATTATATGATAATATTTATAGTATATTATTTTATATATATATTTATATATATGTTATATATATATATATATATATATATATATATATATATATATAATATATGTATATATATATATTTATATATATATATTATACTAATATAGTATATATATAATATATATATTTTATTATATAATATATATATATACTATTATATATATATTATATATATATATATATATATATTATATATATATCCTCTGGTTGTGATCGAAAGCAGGACGTGCTACTGAGCTCTCCTTTTTGCTCATTTTTTTTTACTTATCGAGGCTGCGTAGTTATAGTAATATGTAATAAACTTCATGAGTGATTTAGAAAGGCAAACTGTGAACTGAAGATGAACAATAAATTTTAAATAAATTAATAGATTCTTTGTGGGAGATTGACATACGTCGGATTAATAGACTTGAAGAGCAGAAGGAGCAACAACGAAATTTGAAATGGAACTCTACATTTGTTTTTTACAAATATAAGGAAGCGATTTAGTCAAGGAAAGTTGTATTGTCTTTTCCAAAAATTAAAAAAGTTTGATAAAGGCACTAAATACTGGCCAAAAAGTATCCTTCTAAAGAAATAGATTAAGAAGAGGAACAACCGCCAGGAATGCGTCGGAATCGATTGTGGATCGCTGTTATGCTGATAATTTAAAATTGTAATTTGATTTTCCGTATAAGATATATATTAGACAGGTTACCTCACTAGTATAAGTGTCTGAGACACACGTAATTTAGGATGAACAGTTAATTTATTCCTGTAATAATATTTGTGAAAAGGAGTTGATGACCAAGTTGGAGTTGACTACTAAAATTGGATACGTGATTAGGTATCTAGTTAATTAATGAACCAAGTGGAAGTTATTTCCCTGTTTTTGTGATTTACTATTTAAGAGTGTTCTCTTAAATCTCGAAATTCTAAATATTATTTGATATGACTCAAAGAGAAAGCGAGTTAACTTTTAATAATTATTGACATTGCGTAAAACTTGAAATTATAACTATTTTTGTAGTCTGTAGATTTAGAATATTTAAATAAAGATTTGTATAAAGATAAATAAAGTTTAACGGGGTAAATTTTAAAAGAAAAAAAAAGAAAAAAGAAAAAAAAAAAGAAAAAAGTGTAGGAATAAATATAAATTGAAGTTTGTTGAGGTTTTAACTTTTTATATTATCATTTTAACGCTTTTCTTATTAAATTATTTGAACAATTGGGCTGAAACTTGAAATTTAACTGATTTGTGTGGTCTGAGTAGATTTTAGAAAACACTCACCATAAAGACACGTTTGATAGTATATTAATAAAGTTTGGGATAAATATAGAAATTGATTAGATGTAGGTTTAAACATTTATTATTATCATTACTTTTCTTATGTTATTGTTTATTGTGGGTATATTTTGGTGAGCGGGTGGTGGCCTTAGGTGTTGGGAAGTGCCTAGGGTGGGGGGTCCCACAAAGCGTGCAGAGCCTGAGTGTGTATATATATAGAAGAAGGGAAAGATGGGGAGGAGAGAGGTAATTAGGGTGGGATGTATGAACGTGAGAGGGGTAAACGAGGATTTGAAGAGGGAGGAAGTGGGGTTAATGTTTGAAGAAAGAAGGTTGGAAGAAACTAAGCTGAAGGGAAAGAGGGAGATGGACTTTGGAAAATACAAGGGTATGATATCAGGGGTGAACGAGAGAGTGAGGGCGAGGGAAGGGGTGGGAATAGTTATGAGGAAAGAGGTGTGGGATAAGGTAAGGTTGTGCAGCCAGGTGAGTTCGAGGATAATGTGGGTAAAAGTGAAATTCGGGGGGGGAAATGTGGGTTTTTATATGCGCATATGCACCAGTGAAGGAGCGAGGGAGGAGGAGAGAGAAAGATTTTGGAGTGAGTTGAATGAGTGTTGGGAAAGTTTCGGGGTAAATGATAAAATTTGTCTATTGGGAGATTTGAATGCAGGAGTGGGAAGGGAGGGGGTGGGAAGAATAATAGGACCATTTGGGGTAGGGGAGAGGAATGTTAATGGAGAAAGTCTGTTAGAGTTGTGTGTTGAAAGAAGAATGATAGTGGGGAATACTTGGTTCAAAAAAAGTGAAAATCATAAGTATACATGGAAGAGTGAGATAACGGGGGGGAGGGCGATACTGGATTATGTGTGTGTAAATGGGAAGGATAGAGGCAGACTACTAGATGTAAATGTATTTAGAGGGGCGGGGAGGGGGATATCGGATCACTATTTGGTGGTTGCTAGGATTAGAGTGGGAGGATAGAGGTGACGGTTAGGGAAAGGGGAGAAAAGAGGAGAGTAGAAGTGATAAAGGTGGAAAAATTGGATGAGACAGTGTGTAAGAGGGAGTTTAGGAGAGGTATGGAGGATAGGTGGAGAGACGTGAGAGGGACGGGAATTGGGGAGGTGGAGGGGGAGTGGATGAGATTTAAAGAGGCAGTATGTGAAGAGGCCAGAAGGGTATGTGGAGTAAAAAGGGTGGGTGCAAGCAGAAGGAAAGGGAGTGAATGGTGGAGTGAGGAGGTGAAGGAGGTGGTGAAAAGGAAAAAAGAGGCTTATGTGAAATGGTTGGGAAGTAGGAGAGAGGAAAGCTGGGAGGAATATAGAAGGGTTAGAGTGGAAGCAAAGAGGGCGGTGGAGAGGTCGAAGAGAAGAGCAAAAGATGAATGGTGTAGAAAAGTGACGGAAAATTTTGAATCGGGGAATAAGATGTTCTGGAGAGAGAAGTGGAGAGAGAGAGAGCACGCGAAGAAGAAACGGAGGGGTTGGGGGAGAGGATTAAGGGAGGAGATGGAATGGATAGGAGGAGAGGATAGGGTGAGGAAGAGGTTGGGGGGAGTATTTTCAGTGGATTATTGAATGAAGAGGGTGGGGGAGGGGAAGGAAGATTTGCAGAGGTGAGGATGGGGAGTGGAAGTGGGGAGGGAGGGGAGGGATGAAGGAGAAATGGGGAAGATTATTAGGGCCCTTGAAAAACAGGAAAAAAAGGGAAGTCCGCAGGTATGGATGGTGTGAGAATGGAAATGTTGCAGAAAAAGGGAGGTATAGGGGTGGAGGAATGGCTGTATAGGTTATATAATATATGTTGGAGGAGTGGTGAGGTACCACAGGATTGGGAGGATGGTTGTTTGGTTCCCCTGTATAAGGGGAAAGGGGATAGGATGGAATGTGGGAATTATAGAGGTATATGTCTTTTAAGTGTGGTAGGAAAAGTGTATGGGAGAATACTGATTGAGAGAGTGAGAGGTTTAACGGAGGGGAGAATGGGGGAAGAACAAGGAGGATTTAGGGAGGGAAGAGGGTGTGTGGACCAAGTGTTTACACTAAAGATGCTTGTGGAAAAAAGTATAGAGAGGAAAGGGAAAGTGTATGGGTGTTTTCTAGATTTAGAGAAAGCATATGATAGAGTGAAGAGGGGTGAATTGTGAGGGTGTTGGAGGAAATGGAGTGGGGGGTAAATATAGGTAAGGTATTAGGCCTTCTATAGGAATAGTAAGAATGTTGGTGTGAGAGGTTAGGAGGGGAAGAGTGAGATGTTTGGGTGGTGA
>JABUQX010095332.1:27500-32500 GCA_015478945.1 Trachelipus rathkii
ATATTCGAGGGCGGATAGATACTCTCGACCAGCCTCATGACATCCCATTCTGTAACATTTAATCATATCACAGGAGGTCTAACCTGGGACTTTCCTTATTTTCTTTGAGTTAACGCCCTCAATAATTATCTTCTTCATTTGTTATGTATCCATAACACATCATTATATTATATTCTTCCTCTCCCGTCCAATATTATCTGATCTTCCCCTCTCATCACACATCTGTAAAATCCCCTCATTATTCATCTTATCACTTAGTACTTATTCTCGATAACATAATTTCCTTTATATCTATACTTCCACTTATATCTACACTCATTCCCACCCATTTCATTCAAATAATCCTCTAAAAATACTCCCCCCCCCTTTTCTCCACCCTATCGTCCTCCCCTCTATCCATCCCTTCCCTCCCTTAACCCTCTCTCCTAACCCCTCCATCTTCTTCCTTTTTTTATTTACTTCTTTCCAGAATATCTTGCTCCCCGTTTCAAAATTTTCTTCAAAATTTTCCGTCACTTTTCTACACCATTCATCTTTTGCTCTTCTCTTCGCCCTCTCCACCGCCCTCTTTGCTTCCACTCTAACCCTTCTATACTCCTCCCAGCTTTCCTTCTCCTATTCCCCAACCATTTCACATAGACCTCTTTTTTCTTTTTCACCAACTCTTTCACCTCCTCACTCCACCATTCACTTCCTTTCCTTCTACTTGCTCCCACCTATTTTACTCCACATATCCTTCTGGCCTCTTCACAAATTGTCTCTTAAATCTCTTCCACTCCTCCTCCACTTCCCTAATTTCCGTCCCTCTCACGTCCCTCCACCTATCCTCCATACCCCTCCTGAACTCCCTCTTACACATTGTCTCATCTAATTTTTCCACCTTTATGACTTCTATTCTCCTCTTTTTTTTCTCTTTCTCTAACCGTTACCTCTCCCCCCACCCTTACCTAGCACACACCAGATAGTGATCAGATGAACCACCCTCCCTGCTCCTCGTGATACATTACAGTCTAGTAAATCGCCTCTATCCTTTCTTTTATACATACATAAATCCATATCGCGCGCTCCCCTCCCGCGTTATCTCACTCCTTCCATGTTATACTTTGATTTTCACTTTTCTTGAACCAAGTAATTCCCAACTATCATTCTTATCTCTCAACACACAATCTCTAACAGACTTTCTCACTTATCATTCTTTCTACCCCAAATGGACTATAATTCTCCATCTCTCTCTCCAACTCCTGCATTCATCTCTAATAAACAAATTTTTAATCATTAACCCGAAACTATTCTAACATTCATGTCAAACTCACTCCAAAATCTTCTCTGGCTCACTCCCCTCCGCTCCATTTACTTGGTGCAGTACGCGCCTATAAAACCCACATTTCCCCCCAAATTTCACTTTAACGCACATATTCTCGAACTCACCTACATTTGCAGCATTTTTAGCCTTAAGATAAAGAAAAAAAAGATAAACAAATCCCACACCTCTTTCCCTCATACTATTCCCTACCGCCTCCTCGCCTCACTCTCTCGTTCACCCGAAATCATACCTTAAATTTTCCAAAATCCATCTCCTTCTATCCTTTCAGCTTTGTTTCTGTCAACCCTAGCACATCCAACCTTTTTTCTTCGAACATTAACCCCACTTCTTCCCTTTTCAGATCCTCATTTATCCCTCTCACATTCATACAACCCACTCTAATCTAATCTCTTTTACCCATCCTATCTCTTTACTCCCCCTTGCTCTCTTTTATCCTGACCCTCTTATTCACCACTCTACTTTCTACTATTCCCACACTTGATTTGGCTGCACGCTTACCGGGATCCCACAACCTGAGGCACTTCCCAATACCTCAAGCTCCAAACCCCGCTCAAACAACCACACCCTAAAAAAATACCCTAAATCTATATTCTATAACTAATTCACACTATATCTATAAAACTTAAATTAAAACTTATGTTATTGTTTACGGAATTTATAATTACTTTGATGTATCCTCTCCTACTGTTGAATACACCCTGATTAATCTCTTCCTTCTGTATTAAGATCCTTGATGTAATCTATTCCTATAGTAAAATCAAAAGGATCCTTGATGTAATCTCCTTCTGTCTTGAAGATACTCTTCTTAGAGTTCCTTTGCTTTTTTCTACACTTTATTCTTTCTTGCTTGATATACTTTCCTTGATGGAATACCCTCTAACTATCTTTAAGACACTCTTTTCATTCACAGAGTTCCCTGTTTTTCTACTAACTACTTTATTCTATCCTGATGTTGATTCGCAACACTAGTATTTAGTTTTATGATGATTTTTTCGCAACACTTGTACTTAAATTTTATTTAGAATTACTTCTATTTCCTTTATTAAGTTGCACTTGAAATCCTTGAGATCCTTGAATGGTCTTCTTCAAGTAGAACAAAGCAAGAAACCTCAGCAAATTCTAAGAGTCCAAAAGCACATATACTGGTAATTATGCCACTTCACAATTTATTTATTTATCAATCAAAATTCACTTATTATATCTTCAATACAAATTTTTTAAAATCATAAAATAATTATTTTTCTCATTTTGTGAAAAAAATTTCCAATTCGTTAAAAACTTGAATCTTTTTGAAGAGAACTTTATTTTTCATAAAATTTTCTTTTTTCTTCACTTTCGCGAAGTTTCCCAGCTGTTTTCTTTCTGTATCTTCTGTTTATTTTTTTTATTTTTTTATCACGTGTGTATATAAATATATATATATATATATATATATATATATATATATATATATATATATATATATATATATATATATATATATATATATATATATATATATATATATATATATATAAGCAATATGTATAGTATACGTATATATAATAAATACTATAGATATATATATATATATATATATATATATATATATATATATATATATATATATATATATATATATATATATACATAATACTATAATATATATATATATATAATATATATATATATATATATATATATATGTATATTATAATATATATATATATTATAAATTATATATATAAATATAATATATATATAATATATATATATATATATATATATATATATATATTATATTAATTAATTATATATATAATATATATTATATGGTTCATGTGAATTGAATGTCCCGCGTTTTTCTTAGTCATAAAATTTTAGGTAAAGTATTTACAATTTTGTTTAAATTTTTCATGATTAGGGTAAAATTAAATTAGGTTAAAAAAAGAATGAAAAGTCAATTTATTTTATTAATGATGAAGTCAATTATTTCAAATATAACGTTTTATATATATATATATATATATATATATATTATATATATATATATATATATATATATATATAATATATATATATATATATATATATAATATACTATATATATATATAATATATATAATTAGAGAGAGAGAAGAAAGAGAGAGAGAGAGAGAGAGAGAGAGAGAGAGAGAGAGCCAAGGTAAAGGAGCGATAACAAAAAATATTTTGTACGATTTTATTACTTTATTAAACTTTATCCAGTTTAATAATATTTTTTTGTTTAAGGGCATAATTCCAGAAAAGGGCCAGGAGAATTATCTCGAAATGTATGACACTTACAAGGAAAACAAATTGCATTTTTGGATATCAGAGATCAAGCTTATTACCGCAATGTAAAAAAAAAACAACAAAAAAAAAACTCGAAAGTAACGACACTTACAGGAAAAAAATTACATATTTGGAATCAGCGTATAAAGCTTTATATGTTAAAGTCGTTTCGGGGGGGGGGGCGGGTCGGCGGAGCAGACGGGGGGCGGGACGGGCGGCGGGGCGAGCGGGGGGCGAGCCGGGGGCGGGGGGGGTGGGGCGGGGGGGGTGAGGCGGGGGGGCGAGGGGGGGTGGGGGGGGGGGGCGGGGGGGGGGGGGTGTGGTGGGAGGGGGAAAGGGTGGCGGAGGGCGGTGGGGGGGCGAGGGCGAGGGAGCGGGGGGGGGAGGGGGGGGAGGGTCGGGGTGGGGGGGGGCGCCGCTATGGGGCCGATGGAGGGACGTGGGGTGGGGCGTTCCACAGGGGAGAGTCGGAGCCGGTCCCGGGGCGCGTGGGGGGGGGGGGGGGGGGGGGGGGCGCGGGGGGCGGTGGCAGGGAGAGGGGGAGGGGGGTCGGGGGAGGTGGGCGGGGGGGGGGGGGGGGGGGCGGGGGGAGGGGGGGGGGGCGCGCGGGGGGCGGGGGAGGGGCGGGGCGGGGGGGACTTCGTCCCCCCTCTGTCCCCCTCGCCACGCGCCCCCTTAAAAATTAAAGTTCAAGGAAATATATTTCCATTAGGGGGCTCGTCCGTTATTACTATATATAATATATATATATATATATATATATTATATTATATATAATATATAGATTATATATATATATATATATATATATATTATATATATTATGTATATATATATATATATATATATATATATATTATATATATATATATGTATATTATATATATATATATATATATATATATATATAATATATATATATTAATATAATAAATATATATATATATATATCGCGTATATATATTATATATATATATATATATATATATTATATATATATATATATATAATATATATATATATATATATATATATATATATATATATATATAAGAATAATGAATTAATCGCATCACTATCTGTACAGATATGACCCTAAGTTGGATTAAACCCTTACCCTTGAGATGGTAAACCAAATGTTACTCTTGACGACGATAAGCTGAAAAATTGTAACCATCAACATTCCTCCGAAAAGCTACCACCCTTCCCAAGAGGAACAAGGAATGTCCATTCGGGATCATAGACTCCGACAGAACTCCCCGACCACACTCGGGTCAGAGATCACAATGGGTAATTTTTTAACCGAGACTTCATTTTGTACACTAAGGATTATGCATTAATCGCATCACTATCTGTACAGATATAATGTCCCTAAGTGGGTTTC
>JABUQX010095333.1:0-2500 GCA_015478945.1 Trachelipus rathkii
TCGAGGCTATGTTAGTGAGATTTGATGTTATATAGGTACATTTCTTAGTGTTAAAATACATCAATTACTGGTACTCTATGAAAAGATAAACCGTACTAGAGTGCATGTTAGGTTCTTATTGAATGATATTATAAACAGGCTTTTGTATGGTAGCATAAAATCGTTGATGGCCGTTGATTTATATCCGGCATAGATAAAGATTTTCAAAGTTATATTTTTACATGTCTAATGTCGCTATATGCCGTTAATACAAGCGAAAGTAGGTATGAGAACAGCTCGAATCTGACAATAGATATTCGCATATGATGGGCGATAGTATCCATGGGAGGGTAGGAGCGATGATGATAGTAGGTGGATGGGTTTGATTTCTGATTTACTCATATTATCTTTTCTCCCAGAGCTATTCTTGCGTATGTGTAAAATGAAGGATACACAAATCTTTTTTAAAGTTAAATAAGAGTGAAATCATATGATAAAAAATAAACACACACACTTAGAGAAGAAAAAAATGATGCATCTATACAGTAAAAACCAGAAGAAGCAACAATAATGTAAGACTTTGGGCCAAGAGCAAAACTTGAGAGAGTCGCCAACGGAGTTTTTGGTTCGAAACCACATCCGACTTTGTGCTCAAATTATTTTCATGTGAAATAAATAAAAATATTTTTTTTTTATAAAACAAAACAAAAATTTAAAGAAATAAAATTAAAATAAAGTAGCTTAATGTGATAAAACATAAGACTTTACGAGAATTATAATATGTCAAATCTTTTGATAAAATTTGTTATGTTGACACCTGTGTCAAATAAGAAATCAATGTAAACAGCTTAATTTCGAACAGGAACCAACAAGTAAATCATAGGTATTGCGAATTGTTTCGAAAACGAACCAAAACAAGAATCATAGTATTGAGTAATGGTTTCGAAAAGTGGGAAGGAGTATTGAAACATTTCTCGACTTGGTATTATAACTCTAGTGAAACAGGAACCACATTAGCTTTCGTAATGTTCGTTCTGTATGCATTGGTAGTTACTTTAGTGTTGTTTAGTATGGAACTTTGTTAATGTTAGCCATTTATTTCAATCATAAGGTATGTTAGGTTTTGTCATTGTGCGTTATATTCCTAGTTTCGGGATATGATATGTTAGCTTTTTGATGTGAAAAAAACTTTGTTACGTTTAGCATAATATTTTTTGGCGAGTAATATAACTAGATTAAGTTATGGTAAACTTATTTGTTAATGTACTATGTTAAATGTAAAAAAACAGTGATATGTTAGAGAATATGTTTTGAAAAAAAGTGTGAATAGGATACGTTCTGTATGCAATGTGGTACTTTTACTGTTGTTAAGTATGAAACTTGTTAAGTTAACTGTTTATTCGTAGTTAAGTGTGTTAGGTTGGGGTGTACATATATTCTAGTTCAGCGTTATATGTTTAGCTTTATTGATGTGAAAACTTTGTAACGTAGGGAGCATATATTCGTTTGTCAGTATGATATTAGGTTAGTCATGATAAAATTTTGGTTAAATTTAACACATGTTAATGTAAAATAAAGTGATACTGTTAGAGATAGTTGAAAAAAAAAAGTGTGAATAGGGTACGCTCTGTATGCATCGTCAGTTAGGTTTCCTGTTGTTCATATATAATATATATATAATTAATATATATATATATATATATAATATAAATATGAATATAATATATATATATATAATATATAATTTTATATATAATATATATATATATATATATATACTATATATATATATATATATATATATATATATATTCGTGTGTGTGTGTAAATATTCGCATTGACTTTCGCATTCACGAAATATAAAAAACAATTATTGTCCATTGCAGCTCGGAAAACTCGGAATGCGATTAAAAAATGTTCTGATGGAACTTTGTTGTAGAAATTACAATTTTTGTGAGAAACTGGTTAGAATGAGTGACGAGTGCCGTCCTCAAGGTAGTGACTAGTAATTCCGAGTCACAATTGAAATCTAGCAATATTAATTGATAATCTCGTACTTGTGAGTATAATTCGCTCGAATCACTGTTGTGAAGCAATATCCCATATGTATGACTGTCGATACTGTTCCCAATGACAATGCAAACCGTACACTTTGCAATCGTAATTATCTCGGATGGAAGAACGAAGGCCGGGTTAAGAACTATCTAAGCGACAAACACAAGGAAATGTAGAAAGGATGAATCAGTAAAAGAAGTTAAGGAATCCCCATTCTCCATTTTAAAACAAAGCAGATTACTCTTGAAACTAATAGAAATAAAATATACTGGACAATGAAACGAAATATCATAAAGGATGGATAATAGTAATATTTTAAAATTATAATAGTAATGATGATCTTCTGTTGTCACGTTTGAAATATTTAAAGGTTTTTGTCATGGCTTGCGAAAAATATCGGTCCTCTTTTAACAGCACTACTCAAAGGAAATTACTAACAGAGATATATTTGAAAGAAAAAGTATGA
>JABUQX010095333.1:7500-21401 GCA_015478945.1 Trachelipus rathkii
GTTATATTTTTCTATTAATTCCATAAATATATTAACAATCAAAATAGAGAGTGGGGATCCCATACTTAGGCCTTGTTTTTGTTATAAAATTGGCAGTTGTTTTGTGGGAGTTGGCTATATTCCAAACCAAGAGCCAAGACTCTTTTTTTATGAGGGGGAAAGGACTTTATTGCTATGGTTAGTAATTTTCAAATGTCGTTGTAATTAGAGAGAGCAAGGGGAACGGATACTGATGTAAACAAGGATATGGCGTCGAAACTTACAAATTGAAATAGTTGTGGTTTGATGTTCTGAATTTTGCTGATAAAGTCATTGGTGTTAGTGAGGTGTGAAATAGATATATTATTGATTAGAGGTTTTAATTGGTTGGCTAGCCCCTTTGATAGTTTGTAAATAATACTATTAGTGTTTGAAATGATTGGGCGTAGGGGTATGTTCTGTTTATGGGTTTTTGGGATTCCATAAAATTGTGATAATTGGGGCGTATAGGCCTTTGTTGTATCATATATATGGGGATAATCTTTACAGAAGTTTTTAAGTTTACTATTAAAATTATTTTGTGAGGTTTTTAGCTGGTTTTTTGTTAGTAATTCATATGTGTTTTGGTCTATGAATATATTATTGCATTTGTTGTCGTAATCTGTACTATTCATTATGACGATGTTGTTTCCTTTATTTGATCTTGTGATAATTATATTTTGATTATTAATGAAGGAATTTAGGGATAAATAAAACTTAGCAGGAAACTTACATATTTGTTCACCACACAAAGTGGAAGACACCAACAAACCTTTCAAAAAGCTATTGTTACATGTTTTTACTTTATCCTTTTTGTTCCACGTATCAAAACCTATAAAGAACTGATTGATTGATTCGTCTTTGTCCAATGCGAACGATAGGCCGTAACCTAATAAAATCTTCTCGTCTCTTGTCAATATATACGTTGAAAGATTATAGATTTTTTGTAAATTTGAAATGTTTACCTAACTGCTATTATAGTAGTTTTTTTCAAATTTTCTGTTAAGTAGATGCGATTTATTTGCTATAATTTCATCCTTTCTTTCATACGTGGAACAAAAAGGATAAAGAAAAAACATGTAACAATAGCTTTCTGAAAGGTTTGTTGGTTTCTTCCACTTTGCATGGTGAACAAATACGTAAGTTTCCTGCTAAGTTTTATTCATCCCTAAATTTTCTCATTAACAATCAAAATATAATTATCACAAGATCAAATAAATAAAACAGCATCGTCATAATGAATAGTACAGATTACCACAACAAATGCAATAATATGCTCATAGACAAAGAACATATGAATTACTAACAAAAAAAGCGCTAAAGACCTCACAAAATAATTTTAATAGTAAACTTAAAAACTTATGTAAAGATTATCCCATATATATGATACTTCATTTACATGCTTCATTATAAAATTATCGACAAACATTTTTCGTAAACAGAAATTTTTCAGCACAATGACACTAGTAGTAGGGCGGGGATATTGGACAAAGCTGCTTTTACCCCATCTTACCTTGACCTTTTTGACCTCTTTCCTCACCCCACCCTAGCAAATTGGCAAACCGCATTTTTTTCAGCCAGCAAATTTTTTACTTGATTGACCTTTTGGCACTTTGACCTTCTTTGGGCCTTACTTTTTGGGCCTTGACCTTTTTTCGACCAATCCTTTGGTTTTCCATCCGTGACCTTCTTTGGCCTTTACCTTTTTGGGACTTTACCTTTTTTTTCGACCAAATCCTTTGGTCTTCCCGATGGGTCGATTTTTGGTCCCAGCGGTATTTTTTGAGAACCCGGATTGTTTTGAGAACCGATTTTTTGAGAACGCCGTGATTTTTGAGGAACCGCGGATTTTTGAGAACCCTAATTTTTTTGGCACCTAATTTTTTTGAGAACCCTTAATTTTTTGAGAACCCTCTGTCAATTTTGGCTTACCCTAATTTTTGAGGGCCCACCCTATTTTTTGGTCACCCTTCGAAGAGGGTTGCGCCAAAACGGTTGCGTCAGCAACCGTTGTACGTACCCGAGCCTAATTTTTTTCGACCAACCCCTTTGGTCTTCCATGGGTCATGTTTTGCCGGCCCACGGTATTTTTTGGCAACCCAAATTTTTCGGTCAATACCCTAATTTTTTCCGGCAACCCTAATATTTGTGAGAGCGAGATTCACCCTTCGAAGAAGGGATTGCGACCAGAACGGTTCTTTCGCGAGTTAGCAACCGTTAGTACGTACTCTGCCCCCGCCCTATTTTGCGCCCCCTAGATTTTTTTCGACATGGTCCGGTTAAGTTTTCTTCGGCACAGCGGTAATTTTTGATCTTCATGGTTAGTGTGGCGGTTTAGGGCAACGTATTTTTTGATGTCTAATTAGTAACGTTTAGTTTGAGATTCCATGATGGGAGTTGTCGGCTTGCGCTTTGCCAGAATTAACCCATGGGTAAAGACTATTTATGGCACACGACAATTTTTTGCCCACTCGTGGCCCTCACCCGTCACAAATTTCGTTCCTAACTTGTACGCACGTATGGACCTACCCTAACTTGAACACCTCACACGTGCGCGCGTGCGCACACACATTACCTTCACGCACTACTACACCGGGCACTTACAACATGTATCACAGAACATTCCACTTAATGCCAACTTAATACACACAATTCACTATGCACTTACATTTAACCCCATAGACTACTTACATTTACACCTTATTACTCACGTACAACACACACTCGCCAATCCTTTGGTCGTACCATAGGGTCACATTTTGACGCCACGGAATTTTTTTAGTCCTTCCTTTACGGGACTTGCCCTTTTTGACGTTGGAATTAAACCTTGTTTGGGACCAGATGTATTTTCGCCTTTGACCTGTGTTCCAATATTACCATGGGTCAAATTTTGACGCCCACGCTAACTTTGATGGCTTTGAATGTTTCCACAAACACCGTAAGAAGGTATCTATGTTTGATGTTTCTATTTTAAGTGTTCTATGAGTTATTTTCATATGATGAGTGGCCAGGTGAGGGTAGCCTTACAGGTGGAGTGCTCTAAAGTGTAGATGCCAATGATGTTTGTCCTTCAACATAATACTTCAGAGTGCCAAAAGGTGAGTGCCAATGAGTGCCAGTGAGTTCCAAGTGAGTGCCAAGTGAGCCTGCCACATAGTGGCCAACTGAGTGTCACTTTTTTTGCAAGCCTTTTCTGTACGGCCTCCCCTGACCTAGAATAGCCCTAAATAGGGTTCTACCCGCTGAGGTTATAAGGTATGAGGAATCGAATCGGTGTATATTAAACAAGTGGGTGCTAGGCAATGCTTCCTACTAATGAGTTAGTATTTTTCTACCACTTATAGCTATATATATATGATATATATCTATATACAATATATATATATATATATATATATATTTATATTAATATATATATATATATCACTATGACACTTATACACACATTACTATGACACTTATAAAACTATGACACTTACTTATAAGCACTTACACTTGCCATAGGCAGCTTACAATTAAAACATAGACACTTAACATTAAACCTATTTATACACTTTAACATTCACACATCCACCGATCATGATACACTTACACTCACACACTTCATATTTTGATTGATGCCCCAGCATAAATGCCTCAACTTTGATGCCTCAAACTTTGATGCCTCAACTTTGATCGCGCCTCACGATTAA
Source organism: Trachelipus rathkii (assembly GCA_015478945.1). Lineage (NCBI taxonomy): Eukaryota > Metazoa > Arthropoda > Malacostraca > Isopoda > Trachelipodidae > Trachelipus > Trachelipus rathkii. The sequence continues at coordinate 11,211 of JABUQX010095333.1, forward strand.
CGGCCTCAAAATCTTGTGCCCTCACACTTTGGAAGGTTCATGGCTTTGATGACTCATCTTTGATGAAGTCATCTTTGGAGGAGGTACGTCCCCTATATTGATGATTCAATCTTTGAATGAAATCATCTTTGATGGGGCTTCATCTTCTACCTAGCATTAAAGAACATGTCCAGAGTTATATTAATGCCTTCCTAGTTTCATTAAGCTATCCACCAGGGCGCCGCATGCGTCCTCCTCCGCGTGAAGATCCACGACCCTTGCACTTCGCGCAGGTGCGACCTGTCCGAGTCCGCGTCCACAGGTGACCCCCGCCGCGCAGGCGCAATATTTTTCCCAGCGTAACCCGCTCTTCCCCCGCTTTAAACGCGAAGACTGCAGGCTGCAGCAGGCGCAATTATTTCCGCGTATTCCGGCCGCCGCAGTGCGTCCGCCAGAACGCAATCATTCCTGCGGGAATGAAAAATATATATAATAGGGTGAGTCATTCATTTTTATTTATACTTAAACATTTTCAAAGAATTCTTTTTCAAAGATAACACTGACGTAGGTTTTTGTTTGTACATTTAATTTACATACTTAAAAATTTTTATTAAAAACATTTTCGTGAACATAAAACTGTAACTCAATACAGACATGCATATTATTTTTATACACATATAAAGATAATCCTACACATATTATTTTTAGCTCTGGAGATTTTAGTAAAGCTTAATACTTTTTAATTTATGGAAATGTTTTTGAAAGGTTGTATTTGTAAGGAAGAAAAAGCCCAAAGAAAACACCTGATATAAAATCATTTATTATATTTAACCTACATACAAAAGATCTTTTTACTAATTAAAAATATTAAACAAATTAAAAATATCGAATTAAAAGCAGTAAATCAGTAAATCAATAGAGGTGTTTCCTAACACCTAGGGGGGGATTAGTATGCTTTGTTTTTTTTTGTTTTTACATGCTTTAACTGCTTAAAGTTTATAGCTGCTTTAAAATTATCTGGATATTACTGCTTTTACTTTTGCTTTACAGACTTTACTTGTTTCTGGCTTTAATCTGCTATTAACTATTTCTTGCTTTACTGTTTTTTTATCTTTCTTGCTTACTTTTGTTATTAGACAATATTATCTGCTTTTACTGTTTTAACTCACATGTTTTTACTGCTTTAACTCATATATTTATTAACAATTAACATACCTTAAAGCAGTAAATCAGTAAATCAATAGAGGTTGTTAATTACCTAACACCCTAGGGGAATTAAGATAAAATGCATTATGTTTTACTGTATATTTTACTAGACTTTTAACTATCTGCTTTACTGCTTTAGAATCTCTGGTTTTACTGCCTTTAACTAATCTGCTTTAGCTGCTTTAACTCTCCTGCTTTAAACTGCTTAACTATCCTGCTTTACTGCATTTTAAACTTCTGCTTTAATCTGCTTTAACTCAATATATCTTAATTAAAGCATTATGTTTTCTTTTATTTTGTTATTAATACTTTTTATTATTTTATTCTTTTTTATTCCTTTTTTATTATATATTTTTATTATTTTAACTTTTATTATTATTTTATTTTGTTTTAATACTATTTTTTTTTATTCTTTTCTTATTTCTTTTTATTTATTTTTATTAATTTTTACTTTTTAAATAATTTAATTCAATAAAATTAAATTAAAAATAATAAATATACAGAAATTTTTAAAATTATATTTCTTTTTGAGTCAAAATCAATTTTTTACAATTCAATGATATAATTTTCATTCCTATCTGCATTTATAATTATGTTATCAGGTCGAATACTATTCTTTATTTTTATATTCTTTTATATAGGTATTTTTTTTAATTTTATATTATATTTTTTTTATTATTATATATTTTAATTTTATTCATTTTATTTTGTAATACTATAGTATTAATTCACGGCACGACTATTAGGGTAGAGGAATTATTAAGAGGATTAAACACACACATATAACAAACGAATTCACTACACACTTAACACTATAATGAATATTATTCACAAACAATTCAATATGATAACTCCACTTAATAACACAGCATTTCACTAATGGCCACTATACATAATTACCCATAAGTAACACTTACATTTTACAACATTCAATACCCACACAAGATTTACTAAAATAACATTACAGATTTTACTTACAACTAACACACACGAATATAAAATATACTAATTACACTCACAAAACTCACAGCTTATTATACTTAACATCAATCCACACAAGCAGATTTACTTTACAACACACGAGATACTTACACTGTACACACTCAGATTTACTTTACCTCACACACAGATTTACTTATACACACAATACAGAATCCTCGTACACAAAAATATACTATTCTGAAACACACTTACACAACACAGATTTACTTACAAATCACACACAGATTTACTTACACACACACACACACACCACGGTAATTTTTTCAACTTTACAACACCCACACACACACGCACACTCACTTACACACCTCACACACGCAACATTTCACTTACACATATAGACGTAATAAATTTATTAAACATTTTATGGGTTTTTAATTAACACTAAACAAAAAACTCCTTACCTTCATTCAAATATAAGACTAAAATTAATTTCAAAAAAACATAAACTACACAAAAAATTCAAACACAGTCAATGAACAAAGATTTAATTATTAACTGTTAAATACTTTTTTTTTATTAAATTTTATTTATAACTAACAAGTTTAAAATAACTTTTTAGTAAAATTTTATGAAAATTTTTATTAAAAACATAATATTTTTAACGTATCCTTAAAAGCAATTAAATTTTAGAAATCAAGTAAGTCAGCCCTGCACCACGCTCTACACGCGAAGGCAAATATATGCCAACGTTTTGTTCTATTTGACTTAGCTGCTTTACATCATCTTTAGCGATGTAATAAGTATAAAATAACAAAATAAGTTTTCTCTGGCTAACATAACATGTATTTTTATTAGAAAAAAAAAATCATTCTAAGTTTTTATTTAAAAATAACAATTATTTCAACTTTACATTTATAATTATTTAACTATTTATAACTAAATTAATTTCAAAGTTTTTTAAATAATTTTGGGAAATTTTTCTTTATTATTATCTTTATGTAACATGACATACCAACAACGAGAAAAACGACCAACACCCGCACTCCGTACAGATACGACTGACCTCTCTCTGTAAAAGAAATTGAGGGTATGAAATGCTAGCTTTAGCCCTAAATTTGATAATCCGTTTTGTACCGCGGGGCGATTTAGGCCTAATACAAGGTCAAAATATATTTCACACTGACCTTTTAATCTGTAAAATGATGGTGCAATATAAAACTACGTTAGGAAAACTAAAAATTTAAGGCCTAAAATTTAGGAATAAACAATTATTTGAGTATACACAGGACGGTAATATAGCTCTCCTAAATATATAACACCAAGGTCAAAAGGTAATTCCCATATAGACAAGAATCATCTATAAATATAAAATATAGATATGAAAATTATAAATAAAATATAAATTTTAAAACTAGAAACATCTGAGAAAATCGGTAAGAATCCACATTTGAATATAAGGTAAGAAGGAATGTTTACCTTTCTTGTAGTGGACGGAAGTAATCCATTAATCTCTTATTGACCTCAAAATGTATGGTGATTGGTTGCGAGATTTATTTATCGCTTTTTTTGGGTATTGGTAAGGTATGAAAAAAGCAATTAATTTTTCATATCCAGGAGCCCTCGCTCTTGTTGGATGAAAATTAATATTTGAATGCAGCGGTGTTTTAGAGCGCCAAACTCATGTTTAATTTATTCATACTCGGTAATTTGGCTCTTAAGCGGTGCACAAGTTCTCTGGTTTGTAATAAAGATGCTCTTATTTTCAGCTAAGTGTGGAATATCAATAGAATATCACCTTAACAATGTTATACCTCAATACAAGACATCATCCAGTGGGAAATCAAGACCCCAGGAAGTAGGGTTTCATTCCTTATATAAAAGAAAAGCCCGATGATTTGAATTTTTCAAAGTGTGCTAACCCCAATCAACCCTGTTATTAATACCAAGCGTACTTTTCATGAGTCCTAGATGAATTACTTTGGTATATATAAGGTCACACTGAAAGCGTTTGGCTTACAGAATACTTCAAACCAAGTTCAGCTTTAAAATTGGACCAAAACAGTTATTAGCCTGTGCGAAGAACCCAGCGATAAGCAACTTACTCTAGCATTTAATAAACATCAAAACATATCAGCTTGGAAGTTAGAATTATGGTGAGAAATAATGAAACAATTCCAAGTATTTTTGAACCTACATCATTAATGGATTTCTATCTACATTTCAGGCGCTAAGCGAGATGAAAATATATGTTAGAGGTACGTAGACGAATGTTAATAATAATTTTTATTACTTATTATGTGTTTATTCTTAATTTTCGTAACTGTTTTTCATATAACATGTTTAAGACCTAGAATACTACGCATTTTAAGAAGGGAACCTGTCGATGATCCTACGGTTATCATCGACCGCTTCATAAGTTCTATAGACGTACAAAAATTCATTTATATCTACTTAGGAAACAATGGCAAGAATGTATTTATGCAGGTTTTAAAAGAAAAAATGTTTAAATATACTAATGATATCTGAGCGGGAACTTTTACGTATGTGTTAACTGAAGGTATTAACTGAGACACGAAACTATATCATCGAAAATGATTATAAATAATTGGCATATTTGCAAAGATTTAAAGAATTTTAAATATAAAATAGGCGAAAAGCATCATGTGGAAAGTGTAATGATATAATAATATTCTTCTGTATTAATATTTAATGTTTAAACCTTATATATAAACACATTGTAAAATATTTAACAACGTTAGTATAGCAGAAATGTTACGCTCATATATGCGAAATATAAATTATTTGTATTATATATATATATATATATAAAGGATGTATCATATAATTATACGTTGAATATAGTTGAAAATATATCTGCATATTGCTATATATTGAGAGAAGTTATAGATATATATATAGGTATATATACCTAAAAAAAATTGACTAGTAGATAATAGATTATTAAATTAACTAATCAAACCAAAAAAGAATATTAAGTATAAGTTTTTATTATCCTTAAATTTTACTTCCCTTAAAAAAAGATTTACATGTATGTTAAGAGTTTAAATACACGAAACTTACGCTCAGTTACTATGAAAAAATATAGCCTAATGAGCGATATGTTAGAGATCAAAAAAGCGAAATAAAATAATTCTCGACGCAAGTCACATACGAGGTCATATAGAGATAAGGATTACTCCGTCACTCACAAGAAAGGTAAACATTTCCTTCTTACTTGATTAAAAGGATCTTACCGTCCAGCATGTTTCAGTTTGAAATATATTTATAAAATAATAACCATTATATTGTCTTACTTCAACCTAAACCAACCTGGAATTACCATTTTGACTGGTATTAGGCTTTAATCCGCCTGTGATACAAAAGGTTTATCCTCAATTTAGGCCTAAATTTAGGCCTAACGTAGTTATTGCACCACATATTACAGAAAAAGGTCCAGTTTGAAAAATATATTTTTTGGACCTGATCATAGGCCAATAAATCGCCCGGGGTACAAACGGATAATACCTAAATTTAGGGCTTAAGTAGTTATTTCAACCCATTTTACAGAGAGAGTCAGTTTCGTATCTGTATACGAAGTGGCGGGTTGATTGTGTTTTTCTCGGTTTGGATTGTCCAATAGTACAGGGTAGATAATAATAAAAGAAAATCCAAATTTATTTTAAAAAACTTTGAAAATATTTTTAATTATCATTAAAGGATAATATAAATGTAAGTGAATTAATTGTTATTTTTAAATAAAACTTAGAATGATTTTAATAAAATATCATGCTAATTTTTGGTTCGTCTTTGGAACTTATTTTTTGTTATTTTTACACTCATTAGATCTCGGCGCAGTTTATATAAAAGCAGTAAGTCAAAAGAACAAACGTGGCATAGCTTGGTGTTGAGGGGTGCTAACAGTTTGATTAACTGATTTTTCTGATTTATTGCTTTAAGGTACGTAAAATATATGTTTTTAATAAATGTTCATAAAATTTTACTAATAATTTAATTTTAAACTTGTTAGTTTAAATTTATCAACTGAAATTATGACAGTTAATATAAATTCTTTGTTCAAAAGATAATGATTGATTTATTAATAGAAGTTTTAAGAAACTTTGAAAATAATTTTAGTTATATTTTGAATGAGTATAAAATATAAATGAACAGACCAATGTAAACATAAAATATTTTTAATATATTATGTGCTTTATAGGTGTAAGTGAGTGGGTGTGTGAGGGTGGGTAAGTGAGTGTGCGTGTGTGGTTGTGTGTGTTGTGTGTGTAGTTGTGCGTGTGTGTGTGTTGTGTAAGTAAATCTGTTTGTGACTGTAAGTAAATCTGTGTGGTGTAATAAAATCTGTGTGTGTAAGTAAATCTGTATGTGATGTATAAGTAAATCTATGTGTGTGAGTGTAAGCTAAATCTGTGTGCATGATAATAAATCTGTTCGCGTGTGTAGAGTAAATCTTGTGTGTGTGGTGTGTGTGGTAGTGTGTGTGTGTAAGTAAATCTGTGTGTGGTGTAAGTAAATCGGTGTGAGTGTAAGTAAATCTGTGTAAGTAAAATCTGATGCTGTGGTGAGTATAAGTGTAAATTATGTAAAGTGTCTATGGGGTAAAATGTAAAGTGAGACATAGTGAATGATGTGTATAAGTCCGTCAATGTGAATGTGTGTAATAGTGGTAAGTGTGTGTGTGTTAATGTTGTGTTGATTATCTAAATAATAATAACAATAGGCATGAAAGTAAAATAACACTAAATATAATAATAAAAATTAATAAAAATAAAATATAATAAAAGTAAAATATAAAAATAAAAATAAAAAGCATAAAAAGAAATAAAAATAAAAAAGTATTAAACAAAATAAAAATAATAAAAGTAAAATAATAAAAATCAAATAAAAAGAATAAAAAGAATAAAATAAAAGTATTAAAACAAAATAAAATAAATAATAAGTAAAATAATAAAAATAAAATAAAAAGAATAAAAAGAATATATTCAATAGTGTTTAAACAAAATAAAATAATAAATAAAGTAAAATAATAAAATAAAAAATAAAAAGAATAAAAAGAATAAAAATTAAAAAGTATTAAAACAAAATAATAAGAAAACATAAATGTTAATAAATATATGAGTTTTAAAGCAGTAAAGCGAAAGTTAAAGCAGTAAAGCAGATAGTTAAAGCAGTAAAGCAGAAGAGTTAAAAGCAGTAAAGCAAGATAGTTAAAGAAGTAAAACAGAGAGTTTAAAGCAGTAAAGCAGATAGTTAAAGCAGTAAAACAGTAAATACAAAAGCATACTAATCCCTAGGTGTTAGTTAATAACACCTCTATTGATTTACTGATTTACTGGCTTTAAGGTAATGTAATGTATAATATATGAGTTAAAAAGCAAGTAAACATGTGAGTTAAACGTAAAGCCAGAAAGTTAAAACAGTAAAGCAGAAGTTAAAAAACAAGTAAAGCAGCAAAGTTAAAAGCGTAAAAGCAGAAAGTTTAAAGCAGTAAAGCAGAAGTTAAAGCAGTTAAAGCAGAAAGTTAAAAGCAGTAAAACAAGAGTTAAAGGCAGTAAACAGTAAAACAAAAAGCATACTAATCCCCCCTAGTGTTTAAGGTAACACCTCTATTGAATTTACTGATTTACTGCTTTAAGGTATGTAATGTTAAATGTTTTTAGTAAAAAATTAAATACAATTGTAGTTAAATAAAATGATTTTATATCAGACACTTTTTGGCTTTTTTCTTCTTACATAAATTTTTAAAAAATTTATTTAAATTAAAAGTATTAAGTAAAAAGTAATGTAAGTAAAACATAATGTTAATAAAATAATATGTGTTAATAATAGGTCTGTAATGAGTACAGTTTTAGGTTTGTGAAAATGTATTTTAATAAAAATGTTAAGGTATGAAAAAAATGGTTGACTCATAGTATAATTTGATAAAGAAATTCTTTGAAATGTGTAAGTATGAAATAAAATGGAATGACTCATATTATATATATTTTTTCAATTTCCCGCAGGAATATTGCGTCTGCGGACGCACGCGCGGCGATACGCGGAAATATCGCTGCGGGCGCTCGCGGAGGGCGGGTACGCGGAAATATTGCGCCTGCGGGCGATGCGCGGTGGGAAAACGGGAAGCGCCAGTGCGGGTTGCACCTGCCGCGGTGCGGGTTCGTGATCTTCCGCGGGGGCCGCATGGCGCCGGCGCCCCTGGATGGATAGCACGCGGATGAAACTAGGGAAGGGCATTTATATACTGAGGACTCCTGTTCTATTATGTAAGGGTAGAGATGAGGACCATCAAAGATGATTTCATCAAAGATGAATAACATCTTAATAGTAGAACGGTATTTCTAAAGATGACTTTCATCATAAGATGTAGTCCCATGCAAAGATGAAACCTTCAAAGTTGAGGGCAATCAAGTTGAGGGCAATAAGATGCTGAGGCATACAAAGTTAGGTTCAAACTCAGAAGTTGTGAGGCGAATCAAAGAGTTGAGGGCATTAAAGTCTGACTTGTCATCAAAAATAAAATCGAGGGATGGTGTGAGTGTGGTAAGTGTATTCTGTGTGTATAGGTTGTGAATGTTAAGGTGGTTATAATCATGGTTTAATGTAAGTGGTCTATGGTCTTAATGTAAAGTGCTATGGCAAGGTGTAAATGTGCTTAGTAAGTGGTCACACCTAGTGTTTAGTAGAGTGTCATAGATGCAACTGTCGTGTATAGTGTCATAGTGATATATATATATGTATTATATAATATATACTTATATAATATATATACTATATATACTATATAATTATATTAATATATATATATATATATATATATATATATATATACAATATATATATATATATATGATATATATATATATATAGTAATTAAGGTATATATATATAATATAATATACTATATATCTGTGCTGATGACGTGTAAGTGTATGTATCTAACTCATAGTAGGAAGCATCCTAGCAACTTGTAATATACACCATTCGATTGTCCTCGGATCACCATTAATACACTAAGGGTAGAACACCCGTAATTAGGGCTATATCTAGCTCAGGTGGAGGCAGAAAAGGCTTGAAAAAAGTGTTCCTCAGTTGGCACTATGTGTGGCACTCACTTTGGCACTATGTGGCACTCACTTAGCCCTCTATGTGGCACTCTTGGCACTCATTGGCAACTCACTTGGCACTCACCTGGCACTCACCTGCAACTCATCTAATACTCATAGAAACTAATAGAACATCACTGATACTTCTTACGTGGTGATTTGGGAACACCTCAATAAAGCCATCCACAGTTCAGCGTAGGGTCAAAATATAGACCCATGGCTATACTGGCAAGTCAAAGGCGAACATTATCAATGGTCAAACACTAGTGTTAAGATCAAAAGGTGCACTAAGTCTAAAAGTGAAAGTGACAAAAAAATTAAACCATGGTCCACATGCAAAACCATGGACGACCAAAACGAGGAGAATATTGGCAGTGTGTTGTACGTTGAAAGGTATTAAGTGTAAATGTAAGTGGTGCTAAATGGTAAATGTAAGAATGATCATAGTGATTAAGTCTTGAGTCAGAGGTTTTTGTTATTAGATCTGTATTAGTGTAAGTGTGTGTGTGTGTGTGTGTTGCGCGCCGCCGTGTGTGGTGTTCAGTTAGGGTAGTCACGCATACATGCGGTACATATTAGTTAAGGGAACGAAATAATGTGACGGGTGGGGTCTCAGGCAGAGTGGGCAAAAAATTGTGCCGTGGGCAAAAAAATTGACCCATGGTATCTCAAAAAGGTCAAGGCCGAAATAATATCATGGTCTAAAACAACGTTAGACAGGTCAAAAATCAACTCTACCTAAACAGCTGTTAAAATACACCAGTAGGGCAAAAATTGACCCATGGTCCGAAAAAATTTAGGGGGCCGCAAAATAGGGGGGCAATACGTACACGGTTGCTAACGCAACCGTTTGGGGCCACCCTTCTTCGAAAGGGTTGCCAAAAATAGGGTCGCCCGAAAAAAATTAGCGCGGTTGGCAGAAAAATGCTCACTTCTGTGA
>JABUQX010095334.1:0-5000 GCA_015478945.1 Trachelipus rathkii
TGTATAAAAATTTGGAATACAATCTTATTCATCATATAACTTTCGAAAAGTGACTTAATAATTCACGAAGAGGCCATCGATAAAGTTATCCCAGACATTTGCAACTCTGAATGAAGTGTCCTTGGACATTGCTGTTACTCCCTTTCGTTAAATTCGTAAATTTGCAGGTTTTTGAATCAATAGCTTCTCATAACTTAATTCAATCACAAGTGCTTTGTCTCTTTTATTTTTTATGAAGACGTATTTTATATGTGATGTTTATTCGCATTATAAGAAACTGATACAAATAAGTAAGAGTAAAAATAACCTTTTTATCTAATAAATGACTTTAGTAATTATGTAGAAATAAGTTAGTAGCACGTATATTATATCTTGTACTCAAGTAATGCTATTAATCTATTATTATTTTGTGTAATGAGATTGAGTTTGCAGATAGTTTTCCGATATTTGACTCTTATAGTGTGAGAAATGAGTTTAAGTATGACAGCGCACACTCATGTGAAGTCAATGAAGTAAAAGTTTGTATAACTACATTCATATAATACAGCAATTCAACGTTTGTGACACTGTAATTAAGTTACCAGATAACATAATTACATGAAAAAAGGAACTTTAAATGTTTTACATATCTTTTACATTATATAGTATAGTATATATGAATTCAGTTTATAAACTATTTTAAAAAGTTTTAATACTTAAACAATTTCAAAAAGTGGCATAACGCATGCGCAAAGATGGCGCCATAAGTCGTAAGATTCCTCCAGTTAATGAGATAAACAAGGTAAACGAATGCTAAATAATGAGATTCAAAACATATAATATATATAAATATATATATAGAGAGTAATTCGACCTGAAGATTGATAACAGATTAGGAAAAGCTTCATAGCTAAAAGCTTGATATTAATGTTCAGAGAATTAGAAAATGAGAATGTTTTGTCAGTGGTTCCATGGGCCATAATTATTATTGAATACAATTTAAAAAACTAATAAGTTTTTGTCACTTAAAATTTTGAGTTGAAGAAACTAATAATACTTATTTATGATTTCGAGATAAATTTTTTAGTTCGTGGAGCTGCAAAATTTTCAACTCGGTTCTTTTTGAGAATTATTTTAAAACTTTGTTTGAAAATAATGCAATAAAATTATCATGTAATTATGGTATGTGTAAGTTTGGATAAAGCTTTACAAACAAGATCATGTAAGAATTGATATATTCAGCGCAGTCCGGCTCGTATGAAGAATTTTCTTCGCATAGTTTATCAGGAAGAAAATGGTATCATAAACACAAATATAACGTATCGATAGCTAGCGGGAGAGCTAAACTCGCCAACTAGCGGAGAACCCTAAATGGATTCGTTCTCACTGGTGTATACGGGCAGTAGTGAGTGTGAAGTACTTAGTTCTGTTACTGACTACTCAGTCTAGAGCCAGACTCTTAAAATTGACCACACACCCTCCTGATTAGGGCTCTGCTCGGAGTGGTTAGTGTATTTAAACTGTAAAAATAACAATTACGAATATAAATTATATTTATATATATAAATAGTAATAACTTTATACTTTAGTTTATACCTTAATTTTAAGACAAATGTAGTTAATATTAATTTTATTATATTTTTAAGTTATGTCATTTTTATCTTCATCTTAATCATTGTAATTAAAGCTGTTAATAATAAATATTATTTGTAATGTAATATTTATAAGATAATTATTGATTACAAGAAAAGCAGTTATATATAGGTTGATTTCCAGCCAATATTCAAGCAACTGGAAGCCTAGCTTCCTCTCTTCCTTGGTCTAGCCAAGAAACTAAAGAAAAGTTTAGCTTTTCCTATTTAGGGCCTAGCCTTAGATGTATTTAGTTTGAAGAGTATTGTGGCCTAGCCATAAGCTTATAATCAGTCTAGCTGATTATTGGGTTTTGTCAGTCTAGCTCATAGATATGATCTAGCCAGATATACCTGTACTAGTCTAGTTAATACGAATTTGGAAGGCTTAGCTGACCGCAACTTCAGCTATAGATCACCTAAGGTTCTGTCATGATCTAAGCTGATAGATCTGGTAACTATAGCTCAGATATATACCTGTGTTAGTTATATACTATGACTAACACTGAATTAATGAGAGGCCTTAAGCCATAATATTATACCACTAAATAATTATAGTATTGATCTACGCTATCATATTATATCTGTTACTGTATTTAAGTGTGTTAGCTTGACGGAATTTTTTAGCTTTGTGATCTGATTATTATGCCTAGCTAATATGTATTCCGAATGTAGTAACATCGGCAGATCTCCACGCATATCTTTCGAGAGGCACTTGATCTTAAATTTACGCCTACTGTTTTCTTTTTTGAATCTTTAAATTCTATGTATAATTGTATTACTAAACAAAACCTTTTATTGATCTTTAATTTATTCCCGGTCACTACCAGCAAATTTTTATTTTATTGGGATAAATAATTCTAATAGCGTTACAAGGTTTAATGTCCCAGAAAAGACAAATGGTATTTTATGAGAAAAAAACAGCTTGTTGTGACAAAAGAATAATATTTCTTTCAGTGGTACTATATATAATATATATATAAGTTATATATATATAATTATATATATATAATATATATATATATATATATATATATATATTATATATATATATATATATTATATATAAGAAACACCTAAGGACCAGCATGGGTAGACCTGAAGAGAAAAGAGTGGCAGATAATAAAATATACGTATATCCAATAACATTTTGCAGATGAGAACCCCGGGGGATGGTCAGGGGCCACCCACATCATCGCACGCCTCAAGAGGCACACACAATCTAATTACATCGTCTTCATCATCTTCTCATACTAGAGGATTAGACTTTATGTCATAATTCTCAGCGCAACGACACTTATCTTAATAATAAAAAAATAATAGTTAATCAAAGCAACTTAACAATAAGTAATGTATTCTATATTATATAAGAAAACTCAATCAGCTACCAGGAGAACGTCTATAGTATCAGTTGGTATGAAAGATATCAGATATAGTTTTATAACGGTGCCATCGCTTTTGTAAACACATATATCAATATTAGAAGTAGAGATCTAACTATATCCCTATAGAACACCACCATATCACCATCTATACAGATATAATAATAACTTCATTACAAAACCCTAAATTCCCTATGCATAATCACTATGAGATACCTGACAATATTTCCAACTTATCCAATATAAAAACAACTTTGGACAGCTTCCAATACTTATGCTATTATCTATTCAACTGATTTAATTTCAATTAAATCCACTGGTTACCTTCATCAATCACTATACCATTATCTACTAACTTAGGACAAAATCACAATCAATACCTAAATTAAAACCTATCTATAATATACAAGAAATATATAAAATATGTGCCAAATTATCCATCTACATATTCACGCCCCATATATCCCTCCTAATCTCATATGAAACTCATGGAGAGAAATAAATCATACTCTAATACTCAAACCTAAACCATACACTCACACATAAACAATCAACTCGATACGAGGTCTTTTTTAGATCAAAGAGTCGAGTCATTTATACAATGCATATCAATTCTGCTCTAACCTACAATAAAAGTTTGCAGATGAACATCGTAAATGCAAACTTTTAAAAAAAAATCATTCCGTGGTATACGACGAACTATCCTCTTGATGTATAAGACAGTAACTAAGTAAGTTGTGTGACGGATATAACAATACTCAAAGTATATCACATCACTTAATTGACAATTATATTAGAATATAACGCACATTCTGCAACGCGCTTACGAGAAAAAGATAGTAGATAAGTTAAGTGTTCATATCCAAAATAAATTTAATAGTGAAAACGCACAGCCCAGGTAATCAAGGAAAGACTGTAAAGTTCATTATATCATGAACCAACACTCAACAGTGCAGTTCTCAAAAAGTAAAAAGAGTATAATTATCACCTCACCTAACGCAGTATGAAAGCCATCACGGTCACACCTCTTTTCTGTTCAACCTGGATTTACTGGGGTATCCCTACGAATTCCATCTCTCTCGCACCCCCCCTCAAAAATAATACGGCCTTTGAGGTTCTGTGGACCAAAAAAAGCATTTAAAGATGTGAGAATAAGACGCTGACCAGCAATAAGCTGTACAAGATTTAATATACAGACCATTGTTAGGTCAGAAGCAAGGATAACACGCTCGCACTCTATACATCAACTAGAGCAATCGATTTCTCATATACAGATATATATACTAAATGCACATCTGGTTATAAGAAAGAATTGGGCTGACCATTCATAAAATGTCAAGCAAACACTCCTAACCTGAACAAGGTAGATAAATACGATCATGCTGTATAATAGCGCTAATTTTTAGGGTTCAGTATAGAGTATTGGCGCACACAGTTTGGTGGACTTTACTTATTTAAGAAAAAGACCTGGTATTGTAAGTCTGGAGGGCAGTGCAACCAAGGATGATTCTATATTCCTGGCATTGGAGGGTTAAGAGCTACTGAGGAGAGGCTGAAGGAGTTAGGAAATAGATTTCTTTAAGAAAGCCCGATTTTTCATAGGGAACAATGATTACAGTCATTTAAAAATATTACATGCACGGATAGTACTAATAAAGAGAACCAAAATAAATAAAATTATCTTTAACTAGTTGTCACGGAAAAACACTATTAAATTAGAGTGATACAATTAAGCACCAAAATTCAGTAAGGATGTCACAACCCAACGTTGGAAATAGTAAGAAACATTCATCTCCTCCGATTATACCAACATAGTCTATCGTTTTCCTACATATTTTTTTTGAAACATGGTATTCCATCATCTCGGCAGGAGGTTGTTGAGGTGTGGACTCACCCTTGCAACCATTAAAGAAGGAAATTGAATAGGGTTTAACCCCTCGAGAGAAAAAAAACAACACATGGATTATAATATTTAAAACAGTGATAAATTGAATCTCTGAATATCTAT
>JABUQX010095334.1:12500-20000 GCA_015478945.1 Trachelipus rathkii
CTTAAATGCAAGTTTCTAAGTTTGCAAGATGAGTACTAAAGTTGGCCACCTCAGTTGGTAGTGAAGGATGCAATAAATGATCAAAAATGATCTTGATAAAGCTTAATGCTGGGCAGATAGTGGCAAATGAATTTTAAAAGTAAAACCGTGTAAAGGTCTCACCTAGGTTACCAATAAAAAAGTTTTAATACGATACTGAATGGGATTGGCTTGAGCTCTGATGGACAAGAAAAAGATTAGGTGGATTATAAATGCCAGTAATTTGAAAGTAGCTAATAAGATGCTGGGCATAATAAAGCTAATAAAAGATGCTGGACATCTGAGTCGCGATGCTGTTCACAATAGGTAAGAAATCATGAGTAAACTGAATAATAGCTATGTAGGCCCAGTATCAGAGTATTGTGCACAAGTTTGGGCCCCTATTTAAAGAAAACTTAGATATAACCTAGAGGGAGTGCAACCAATAGAGCCAACAAGGATGATTTTCTTGGTTTGAGGGTAAGTAGCTATGAGAGAGGCTGAATGAGTTAGGAATGTTTTCTTTTAGAAAGGCGATTTATCAGAGGGGACATGATACAAGTCTACAAAATTTTTCCATCTATTGATAATACAGGAGACCAATAAATTTTTCATGGTAGAGCAAGGTGACCAGGGCGCATAATAAGAAAATTAAGAAGAAAGCATGCCATCTTGATATAAGAAAGCATGCATTCAGTAATAGGGTTGTTAAATTTTGAATAGTCTGCCAGAGGAGGTTGTTGAGTGTGGACTCGATTGCAACATTTAAGAAAGGGTTAGATTCGTTTATGTAGGGTTGGGTATCATATAATATTTTGAGACAAAGCCAAATTGGCGGGTTTTTAGTTATAGTAGTTATTATTGTTAGATGGCATGTGTGACCAATACTTAGTTATTAATGCATGTGGATGGGTTTGGGTATCATATTTATATATCATTAGTTTTGACTAAGCCAAATTGGTGGATTTGTAGTTACAACAAATTGACAAGCCCTAGGGTGCTTTGTGGATTTGCATGAGCATGTTTTGGGTAGTGGGTTGACTGGGACAGTCTCGATAGGGCCATGTGGCTTTTAACTGTCTCTATATTCTTAATGTCTTAATGTCTTAATGTCTTAATTATTTGAGTATGAGAAGATCGTTCTTAAAGTTAACTGAGTGTTCATATGTTCAGTGTTGAGAGTGTCTGGAGGTGGGGGGGGGGAGATGCTTGTTTGTATATGTTAGAAATAATTTTACGAACTAGGTTTGATTTTTTTCTTCTTTGTGTAAGAGATTGCTGTTAATGTTGAGCATGGAGTTGATCTATTGACAGTGATTCACTGTAAAACTGGCAGCCTATTCATCGTCAAGATGGACTTTTTTAAGATGGAAATTTTTTGTTTCCGTTTGTACCAGGTCAGGATGGATGGAGTGTGAAGGGAAGGCAGCCTGTTATTATCCCGAGAGATTTATATTTGTTGGTTTTTAATTTCCGAATATTGGATTGAGTGATATTGTGGGACCACGCCTTCCAGGCAAGGTGGAGCTGAGGTGATGCATAGTTAAAGAAAGGAGCCGCAGGTATTGCTCTGTATTAAGATTGTCCAGAGTTTCTTTTATGTGGACGCAAAAGTTTGTTCTAGTTAGAGTTTTCAGTGCATTTAGTTTATTACGGCTCCCTTGAAGTGATATTGTTGATGTTTGGGAATGTGAATGTCATGTGTGTGTGTGTGTGTGGTGTGTGTGTGTGTGTGGGTGTGTGATGTGTGTGTGTGTTGTGTGTGTGTTGTGTGTGTAAAGGTCCAACACCTAGGATGATTGGTTGTTTATTGAAATGGGAATCTATTGTTTGATAAGAAACATTTGCTGGGTGGATTTTAACATTCTCTTCTTTGTCCTTGGACGAGTAAGGGTAATGAATGGATTTTTTTAGGTGATCGCAGTTATCTCTATTTGTTGGTTAGCCACTTTCTCGTTTCTCCCAATTTGGTTATAAAATTGTTGCAGTTGTCTCTGGATGTTATGTTTATAGAAAGGATTTTGGTGCTGTGGTTGTTAGATCATCTAGCACCACTATTAATTTTTAAGGAAGAGAAGTGGTAATTGAGGGAGTTGGTGGCATAAAATAAGCGAATAGAGTGTGTAGGTGAACGAATGGTTCCGTAAGGGACTATATTCATAAAGTTTTGTATGTTGGGGAGGAAGTGGTGTTTCTTGGATACTAGCTTGCGACCGGATAGGGATTTTTGCTATATTTCTTTCTTGTTTATAGAAGGGTTATGTTATATTATATGGCTTGGATTTTGACTTATTAAAAGGTGACCGGGGACTGTCATCAAAATGCCTTGTTACTTCTATTTTCTATTAGGAAGTACGTGTTGATGGGAAGGGGAGTTGGGTTAAAAAAAAACCCCGTGAGGATGTGTTGGGGTTAAATTGGTTTTAGAAGATGGTGGTAAATTGCTTTTGTCGAAAACGGAAATAAGGGAGGAAATTCTATTTAGGATAAATATTTCAAGTTCTTTGAAAATTGTAGAGTGTGTTGATATAGGTATATACAAAACTTGCTTTTTGGGTAGTTTGAACGATTTTAATTGGTATTCTGAATGCATGTTTCCATAGATGTGGTAGAGTGTTGATTTGCATGCAAAGTTAAATATTTGGGTTAGGGCTGCGAAAGCATTTGTTCCTAAGTGTTTGAGGTGAATATTGGATATATTGGTCTAGGCCCACATCTTGTGTTTTAAGGTTTTTAATAAAGTTGAGAACTTCTAAGGGAGTGAATGTGGGTTTTCTTGGTTTGGTTTCAACCTTTTAAGACGTTTAATTATTCGTCTATTTGTGGAGTTTGTGGGTGTGTGGCTAATTTTTGAATAGTGTAACATAAGAATATTGCATTGATTTTTCAGGGAGAGAATTTTATGGTTTTGTTTCCAGATGACTTCTTGAGTTGGTGTAGGTTGAGTGCGTAAAGTGAGAATTTTTTTTATTGTACGAAATTTTTTTTTATGTTGGTCTTGTGGCTTAGTGTTTGGGTATATTGTTGCAAGTTCTTATTCTGAGTTGAGTTGATTAGATTATTAATTCCATTGTTGAGGTCTATGATTTGGTTTAATTAATCATCGACAGATTGCAAACAGCTTTTTGCAAAAATCCGAAATGGAAGAAACATTTTGATTGGCTAATAATATAAAAGAATATGACAAATAAATTTTAATTGGGATGGAACATTTTATGACGTTTACGAACATAAATTAATTTACCAATTTTTATAAAAAAAAATATTAAGCATTTTCTTTAAAAAAATAAAATAGCACGATAAATACTAAAAATATTTATGACTATTAAAATAAATTTTGCGAAATACAAAGAAATTTAAATGTTTTTATTTTTTGCCGGGAAATTTGCCCGGGAAAGGTCACACCACCAATTGGACTGATGCCTTGGAAGGGAAATTGGCCCGGGAAAGGGATCTTTCAGGCGACCAGCGGACAAGATGGTCTGAAAATTGAGAGGTTATCTCTTGGAGGTCTCGCTCCTATTGGCACACATCTCTCACTATGTCCGCGAGTGAGGAGTTCATTTTTGCTCGCAAAGGTGCCACAACCTCCATAACGGTGTGGAAGTTGTGAAGGCTTGACAAAAGCGTAGTCGGTAACTTGAAAAAAAAAACAAAATAATCTTTCAGAAATATGATTTAACAATAACCTTCTTAAATTATGAAATTATAAAACTTTATTTCCTCAACCTGGACCTTCTACTCACTCTCCAGCCAAGGCCAATCATTCCCCCCATAGAAACAACCCTCTCAAACCCCACATACAAACCAAGCAAGGTTAATAAATTTAAATTTGATCACATTCATTGGTTCAATCGAATGGACTTTAAATTCAAAATTGGATTACAATTCAAACTATTTTAGTTCAATATTTCAAATAACTTTGAAACTAAAATACATTTTGGGATATATATATATATATATATATATATATATATATATATATATATATATATATATATTATATTATATATATATATATATATATATATATTATATATATATATATATCTATATATCTATATATATATATATATATATATATATATATATATATATATATAAATATATATTATATATGTATATATATATGGTTTTTTGAAGCCCAAAAAAAAAAAAGGTTTTTTTTTAATTGAAGCCAAAAAAAAAACGTTTTTTGTTTATTTATTTATTTTTTTTACCTTTCAAACAATATTTTAATTTTCTTGTCATATTGTGGTTACATCATTTATATCAATTTTTTAATAAGTTTTTTGAGCCATAATATTTATACTAAGCATTTAAAATAACATAAAAACAATAAAAACAGAGATGTAGCACGAAAAAAATCAAATTGATTTTTTCAAATAATTTTTTCACTTGATTTTTTGCTCCAAAAAATAATGATTTTTTGCTTGTTTTGATTTTTTGCTTTTATATATATATATTTTTAATTTTTTTTTATATTTGAGTGATTAATTTCAATAGAAATAAAAAATTAGAAAAAAATACGTATCAAGCTTAACTCCTCTGTTTCAAATTTCTACACTATAAAAATGTCAACAAAAGATCATGTTTAAAACATGTTTCTTTTTATTTCCTGATGTAATATACTTATCATTATTACAAATACACACTCTTTAGTGTTGCTGTTTAATTGTGTCATAGACTATAAGCCCTATTTTAAGATTTTGAACTCAGATATAGGGCCTAGGGTTAAAAATAATACTTAATCGAACTTAAAAAAAAAGTTTGTTTACAAATTATATTTCGCTTGACGTCCAAGATTCCAAAATCCAAAAAATCGCAAAAAAATCCAAAAAACTCAAAACATTGATTTTTTTCTCAAAAAATCCAAAAAATCCCCACCCTGCTAAAAAATATTGGCTTATTCGTTGAAATCAAAAAAAATGTCGTTTTACCAAATGGGTTAAACAAACAACCAATATATATATATATATTATATACTATATATATTATATATATATATATATATATAATATATATATATATAATAATTATATATATATATATATATATATATATATATATATATATAATATATATAGTATGGGAAATTTGTGCGCCCATACACTGTATATATGTTCCCTAGCAACGGGAGTCTTGGAGATTCGTTTCCCCCCTAAATTTGGTATCTCCTTTCTTATGAGGTTAACCTCGTCGTATTGTGTTCTGAGCCCCAAAAGTTGGCCATGGCCTTAGTTAGACGGTAAATAAGCTGCCAAAATGGTTTTAGGATACACATATGTTGAAGGAAATGCAGATCCTTCAGAAAAGGGAAGCCAGTGAGAAACAAGCACTTTTTACGTTTACTCCAAAATAGCCATAAAGTTGCATACAGTTGCATAAGATTGCATACGAATGCATAAACCTATATATAAGAAAATAAATATAAATATTAATTGATAATAAAAATAACAACAACAAAAATAATAGCAATAATGAATTTATATATATTACAAAGTTATTAATGACTGAGAAATAATTTTTGAATGGGGTGGACGATTTAACGATTTAAAGACTTAAATTAAATTTATATAACAAAAATGTACTACTGTTAAAATATTTAGTACACAGTGAAAAACATTAAAATTATAACTGAAACATATTTAACACTTTTTAAACTAGGGAAAATACTCTATGAAAATTATGAGCACACTATAATATCTATCTATAACTATAAACAACTCAGGAAGAGCTTTCGGCCCTGTCAGTAAGGTCCCAGGCGTCTTCCTCCTTCTGGCCCGAAAACTTTTAACCATAGAACACTCCAGAAAGCCATTTCTCGGCGCAATGGTTTGGAGGCCAGTCCTCAAGTTAAACACTCTCAGGTAGGGTTTTCGCCCTTTCAGTAGAGCTAGCGTCTTCTCACATTAGGCCTCAAAACAGGTTCTCCTTGAGTTCTCCAGAAGATCTAGCTTCTAGGCGCATAAGATCCCAACGCTGGACCAAGAGTAATTCAAGCAAAAGGAAAGGAACGGGTTGCTAGCCCTGTCGCCCTATAACCATGCGAAGAATATCTTCATATGTCCTGACTACGTCAAAACCTCCAATCATCATTCTTCCCTTGACTGCGCTGAAAGCATCCTTTATAAACCAAATATCACATATCACCTTAAAAATTTAAATCTGAAAATTACACAAGACATACCAAAATGCTTAAAAAGAAAGGTTAAATCACTTGAAAGCTGCAACTGAGCACAAAACGGTAGCAATGACGTCAAAGGCATAAAATAAGAATGGCAGGACACAAAGAAATACGTGTTGACTAAGTTGACGTTTTGAACAGAGTGAAGAAAACGGAGAAGGACGCGCTGTATATATGTTTGAAAACAATAACGGAAAACTGTTTTGGACACTTTTATTTAGGGAAAAACTTAAGTAACAGAAAACCGAGAGAGCTGGTTCAATAAAGACAAAAGTTGAATGCGCTAATAAAAACTTTGCGTGCATAGAGACGAAAATTGAATGAAGGCATAAAATTTGGATGTCGTTAAAGATAAAACTTGTTTGAAAGGGTAAATCGAAAGTAGCCTAAAACGGACGGAGAAAAAAGGAGAGAGAGAGACACAATATATATAATATATATATATATATATATATATATATATATATATATATATATATATATATATATATATATATTATATATATATATATATATATATATATATATATATATATATATATATATATATATATATATATATATATATATATATATATATATACAGGGTGATTCAAAACCTCTGCGACAAACTTTGAGGGCTGATAGAGCAAACGATAAGGAACATTTATTGTTAAATAACCTATGTTGCATGACGCTTCGTTTCAAAGTTACGGACGATTGAAGGTACACTAGTTTATGTTCTGTGACGCGTCGCATATAGGTTACCGACGATTTAGGTTACTCAATTTTAATGTGCTTGTGCGTGCGTACATGTGTGTACGCTTAACGTCCTTCGGAAACACGTGGCAATACCTTTTCCTTTCCCAATTCATCGTTGATTCAGTACAGTGTAGGCATTGATTACGAATGGATCACTACACTCTTCCCGAGTTAACCGACATGATAATGTGTTACGGTGCGGCGAACGGAAATGGACGAAGAGCTCACCTCATGTACTGGGAACGGTTTCCACATCGACATCACCCCTACCACACAAGGTTTGCTCGCCTTCATCAGCACCTTCGAGATAATGGGACCCTTCGTCCCCGACGCATTGGTGGAAGACCGCGTAATACGAGGACTCCTGCGTTTGAAGAAGAGGTTCTTGAGGAGTCGCCAACGACCGTCGACTAGCCACACACGCTACTTCGTGGATCATACCGCCATTTGCCCATGCCATAGGGTTCAAGTCAGTCCTCTGTGGTTCGGGTCTTACAAGAGCAAAGCCTCCATTCATACCACCAACAGAAAGTACAAGGACTTGGCCCAAACGA
>JABUQX010095334.1:25000-36089 GCA_015478945.1 Trachelipus rathkii
CCCCATTTAAGAGATATGGTTATGTTCCGGAAAAGATCGAATAAGGATGAACGATATGTTGTGGAATGAATTATCAACGAAGAGAACAAGAGGTACCATCATGAGGAAGAAAATGAAAGGATCACGGGATAGTGAAAAAAGTGAGCAGGAACTTATTAGAACACCCACCACAAGAGGGACTAGGGGGGTAAATTTATTGATGAAGGAAAGAGGACACCTAGTCTCGGTTTAAGTTGCACTCACAGTTATCGAGGAGTTGCCATGGCAAGACTGTTTCCATTGGCGAACATCCTACGGTGTGCCTTTAGATAGCAGGATCTGTTATTAGTTTGGTCCAGGAAAAGGAAACTGGTCCATTTTTCCATCAGGGAATTAGACCATTTGGACCTAATTTTCTGAGAAGGAAATGGAGAGTGTGGAATCACGATTAATGCGATCACCACTAAATTGTTGAACATGCACCACGCAGTAGCTATCAGATATGATACACGCTACAGGGAAAAACAGTATTACCATTGGTAGTTGTTCAAGGGATGGTTCATTCCGGCTGTTCTTCCTGGGAATGAAACTTGGTGGACCCCAGACGCTGATTCGGGAGTGTTCGGAAAGGATCATGCGCACGATCGGGATCATTCGGAGGATTCAAAGAGAATTAAACGTGAATGGATTGTTTATAGAGTATAAGACATGTGGGATAAATATATGAAAACTAGCCTAGCTAGAGATAAATGAAAAAAAAGTAGAAATAACTTAACAATATACATAACTTTTAAACACCAGAAAATCACATACAGGAAAGGGAGCCAAGAAGAATGATAAGAGCGGAAGTTATAGAACGAAGAAAGGAATTACCAAGCAAACAAAAAAAACAAATGTTAAGACGCAGGATGTAGATCGTTTAAAGAATTTATAAAAAGATATAAACAGACGAGATTATATTGAATGAACGATGCTAGTACTGATTAAGAAGAAAACAACCCAAATTCACTCAAAATATGTAAAGAACAGCACAGCTCTGATGAGCAGTGACACGAACCAACCAAAGTTACTAGGGGATTTAACACAGAACCATACTGAACAAGTTCAGCATTTCGCACCCTGTACGTAATACAGCCGAAACATGCACACAATAGAGACAAGGAAACTTTAACAGGAGCTCTGATGAACAACCCGATATATAGAGCGAAAACTAAGGCATGCCAATAAAAAAAGGTACATAACACATACTATTAATCCAGGAGGAAATGTCGCAGGACCCACCGAATACCACAATTGATGCAGAACCAGTATGTAGATCATAAGGTAAATAAATTCCCACGAGTTGTCGTGGAAAATCACAGTTGCTAATCCTTTCAAGTTAGTGGCAATTGATGTAATGGCAATTGATGTAATGGCTAGCCAAAAACAAGGAGAGAAGGAAAAAATGATTAGGAAGCGTGATCTAGTGGGCTGCTAGGAAACGCACTGCAGCAAATGGGAATGCTAGCAGTAAACAGCACTAAAGAGGAGCAAAGAATCCGCCACCACACAAAAAAAGTGTCGAGCAAACCAGGGGAGGAAGGAAATATGACTGACGCGCAAGTCAGCGATGAATTACCTAGCACATTTTACTCCACAAAGTGGCACCAGCAGTACGAGCAAGGGTTAAAGATGAGATCGAAACAGGTGCCGAATTCACAAGAAACACTAATTGTACACAGAGTTAGTCAGGGACGATGCTCTTAAGATGGTGATAACATAGATCACATATTCAGTAGTCCCTTGATAAACACTCTTGGCAAGAACTGCGAAAAGGAGAGACCAGGTTGGAACGAAGGCGGCACAACCAGTGACGTGCAGAGTTCCTTGAAGAACACAGTGACAAGGAACCTAGGGAACAAGTAGAACACCATCTAATTAGATTTACGCAGGCGGGAATGGCACCATCATAAGCACCTACTAATAAATAACGACCAACAAAACAACTACACAAACTGGCAACCCATTGACACCAGACCGAACAAAGGAAATATTCGAGTCGTAAGCTCAGACAACGACACACGGAGGGCCAACATGGTCCGTGCCAATGACATCTATAGGACAGAGCAAGAGTCAAACAAGATAGAACACGAAGGACATCCAAGAGAAAAATGACTCCCACGCTTCGACAAGAAACAAAGTAGGAGTTGATCCAAAAAGGAAAGAATTATTATCAGGCAGAGTCAGGGTTCTTTGGAAAAGAAACTAGGTGAAAGATCATAGAAAGGGCGCATTCAACGCGTTATACCAAAACGATAATGGATAGACTGCGTGAGAATGAACATAATGATGTTAGCAAGAGATAGCATACGCAGTAAATACTAAAAAGTGGAGGGAAAAGAATCCACTGATAGACAACCACTAAATAAAAGTACAAAGGTCCTAAACAATGGCGAAAAAAGAAGCAAAAAAAACAACGACACTCAGTAAATATACCTCAGGCAGTATTTTGAAAATGAAAAAGGCGAAGTCCATTCACAACAAGGGACAACAATTAACAGGCCAAATAGACAACACAAAGATGGGATTGACATGAGAGAAGCACCAGTAAGAAGATCGAATGTAAACAATAGAGTCAATCAGGATAAGACACCTTACCAAGGAGCAACAGCTCGAGGACACAGAAAAGAAAACAAAACGGGGTAGGACAGGACAAGAAACCAAGTGAACATGGGATCTTATGGTACGACGACTGCGACAATTGGTAAACCACAGAGACCGCACTCAAAGAGGATAGCAGAGGACATCTCAACACGGCCACAAAAAACAAAAGTATTTAGGAGAGAGACATAATCCCACGCATCGACACAAAAAAGCACCAGTCAATGGCCAATCGGTCGATATGCCACCTCCTATAGAGCCCCATAGAAGATCTCTTCTTGGATTGGTGGATGCAGCAGACCCAATATCAACGACAACGAGACAAAGGATAATCAGACGTCCTAGGTATCAGCGGAACCACTCGACTTTTGCAAGGCAACGATTTGAAAGGAGGACAAAGTCTCAAGAGTAAATCCAACAAGACCCAGCTCTACCCACAAGGATACAGATACCGTGTTCAGCCGCTACTCTAGAAGGAAGGAAGAATATCGATTCTAACCAACAGGTAGTGACCTCACCTCCGCTCACACCTGATAGACAAGAAGAACAATGGAATTATACAGGTTTAAATAATCATTTGTCGCACAAGATAATTTAAAAATTAAATTCCTTTTTATAATTACCAGGAACTCCATTCATTGACGCACAAACATAAGGGAAGTAGTTTGAAGACATCCTGAGAAAGTGAAATCAAAGGCAGACCGAAAACCTCGCTAGGCAATGATAGACATCGGAGCGACAACGCGAAACGACACCCACACATAGCAGATCAGGATCGATGAGTTAAGCACACCTCGCACACAATAGACCCAACTGGGTCATAGAATGGGCCAGACGCAGAGATCTCCCGAAATGAGAAGATGTAATCACACGAAAAAACAAAGTCCGTAATTAGGAAGTATGAAAGTGAGTGAGTGAGCAGCGCAGAAGCGCGGAGAAGGTTTCGTAGTGCGAGACACACTAGGTTAGTTTATTGCTATGTGTATATGTCCTCTATCCTGAACAGTATTCCCTATTAATATTAGTGTGTCATATAAGAGTAGGAGGGAAGATCCATTCTTGCCACTTACTGTTAAAGCTTGCGGTGTTGCTCCAGATGTATTGAAGGGTAAGTGGCGCAAAAAATAGTAGTATTGCGCTCTCGAGTGAAATCGTCGGAAAAATAACTCATATTGATCGAAACCTAATAGCTAAATTATATGTTTTACGACGCAGGGTAAGAAGTGCTTAGAGAAGCGGATTTAAAGAAAAAAGAAAGGCTCATTGTTTTCGTAAAAGACATATTTTAAACAACTAACCACGATAAACACCGACATTATTGAATAGCTGAGTTAAGGATTGTGATTACCAACTTTATAAGGATTGTATAGTGGCTAAGGTATTATCAGTTCGCCCAAAGCCGATCTGATAGTTAACCTCAGCTCGTGATTCCAAGGCTTATAGAAGAGGAACAATGTGACAATACGCGAATGCACACATGGCTCACAATGCAGGTATATTAAACTAACTAAAAGCAATGAATATAGGATGAACTCAGAGTTCAAGGAAGATGCGGGAAAGTAATGGAACAGATAGATATGTAATGATGTTGCCTGTTGTAGAAATGACCGAAAAATAGTAAGCGTTTTAGAAAGTATGTTATAACCAGCAGAAAAGGTAGATCAGATACGAAATAAAGAATTAAAGTAAAAAATGCGAGCAGAAATAAATTAGATACGGTACCTTCTAAAATGGTAAAGAGCGAGAAATGATCTTGTTAAAGGGAAGTACCGAGATGATATTACTTTAAAAAACACCATACACTTAGTGAAAATATTGAGAAGATAGGCGAAGGTACTCTAATTCGGTGGGTTTTAAAGAACAGTGAAAACGGGTATTAGGAGAAATCACAAGCGATAATAATGGCACAAACAGGAACGAAAAGTGATATCAGCAGTGATTAAGCCAAACCTCAGAAAGACTTACATAACAGGTAGTCACACCTATGGAGGAAGGTCAATACGAGCGTACTCAAGAAGAGAACAACTTGGGTAGAAAAAACGAATGAGCGACGGGCAGTTAAATAGATAAGATAGTAATGACATAAATTACTAAGACTAACCAAGTAAGTGAACCGGCAAACTTATTACGATATCAGTAAAATAAGAATAAAGTAGGTCAGAGTGGAGGATAACCTAAACTAGATATAAAGATAATACATATAGTTAAATAATAAGGTAACTACTCAATAAGTAATATAAAGTAAGCCTAGAAACCATAAGTACCATGTCAAGTAGATAATATGTAAATTGGTGGTGGTGTATAGCGTGGTGCGATGGCTGTGTAGCAGAATTTGAGCAAACCTGTCTGGGTTATTAGAACATACATAGTATACGGGCATCATACGAAGAGCAGAGAAAACCCAACAAAACAATGTAAAAACGGAAATCTTCTCTCAAGAAATACACGAGAAGTTCACATGTCTGAGACACAAAGGTCTCACGCACACATGCAGCACCAAATCTGCTGGTCCGGATATAGCAAGCTTAGCACAAAGGGTTCGAGAAGGAATAGAGTAAGAAAAAATAAAGATAAATTTATTATATAATTGATTTCGATTATTGATAAATCTGAAATAGATGAAGAGATATTATTGATTAATTATTAGTTATATATATATTTATTAATTAACTTAGTCGTAGTATATCTAGTTTATAGATACTATGAATTTCACCTAGTTGTGTCAGAAGAAGGGTCCAACCAAATGAGCATTAGTGGTTGTATCATGATGTTAGCGTCTGCGGAGGAAGTACGTATACTGCTTGATGTCAGAGCTTAATACTGAATCGAGATGCAACTCTACAATTATTGCTTACTATATAACGCATCAGCTTAATATAAAATATCTCATTCAATACGAAAGTTTTAAGAAGGAGGAAATATTACTCATAATAGTATAGTTGGAATAAGATACGTATTTATATATACTCTCCATTAAATAATGCATGGATGAATAAATTATTATTACCATACTGAATTATTATATATATGCGATTATTAGTTAATAGCATTGCCAAATTATCTTAATATACCGAATCCTCATTGAATTATCCAACTCGTTATTATATAAACAGGATAACCGGCCTAAATTAGATAATGTTATGCCAGATAGCGGTGCGATAACTATTGGCAGGGTATAAATTATAACAATAATCTCTCTCCGCTAAATTAGTGAGCCAAAAATTATAATTGTTAAAATAATATTTTAAGGACTAATAGATTTTGCAGGGAGAAGATTTGCGGGGACGTTAGTCTAAGAGCCAGAAGACTATGAAGCCCGAGGTCAGAGCTGAGTCTAGGACCCAACTCAAGAATTGGATGATTCCGATCGAACTCAGACGCAAGGTTAAAGTTCAATAAGGTTCACGCCGGATATTTTGAAGGCCCAGGGTGGCTGAATATAAGATACACAGGAGCTAAAAGTACATCCAGAAGCTGGAATCTATAAGAGGAAGAGGCCACAGTTGGAAGCCAACAATAGGAGTTAGCTACTGAGGAGTGTATTAAAAAATGGACAAGACACGGAACGAGAAAGTTTCCAGAGGGTCTGAAAAGGAATCACACGCAGGAAGTCGGAAGGACGGGAAATGAAGACTCTCACACGGAAAACGAGAATAATCAAAACTCACTATCAAAAGGACAGGGGAAAGAGCACCTACCTGAAGGAGATACATATTCGATCAGAAACACGAGAACATGAGGATATAAACGAACGGTAATAGAGAAAAATGGAAAAATTATTGCATACTTGGACAAACTAGTATATAAAAGATGAACTTAAATTCAGATTATTGTAGATTTAGGTAAAAGCAAATCTGCTACATATTTGTGGCGATAATTGAATATATATGTATGATTCAAATTGAGTATTAAGTAAGTATATTATTTAGCTTAGAGTTTTATAGATAATAGAAGTTAAGAAAAGGGGGGGCTTCGTTGATGAGGGAATTAACGTCTTGAAAACATATGGCACAAGATACAGAGTAGATGAGGCGATCACTCAATATTACACACACATACGTATAGTTATTCATATTGTTTATTATTATATTAAGAAAGAAACACGCCAACTTTGAGTTAGTCATATTCAATACCGTTTACATGTGTTCTGGTGAGTAATATCGACGGCGCACAACATCAAGGGATGAGGATCAAACGAGAAACAGTCCTCGGTTAAAGGTAACCAACTTTCGAATGTGGGCCTTCCCTCAAATTATAAGAAAGTGAGACTTGAACAACAAGTAAAAGATCCCTAATTAACGGAGCTCAGTTCCATATTCAGAGAATGAAGTAATATAAGATATTTAGTAAGTAAGATGATATAGTTAATAGCTAGGGTAAGTAGCGATTTGGTTAGTAAGGATGAGAGTCAAGAGGAGGGAAGGACAAATATTAATATAGGTAGCAGATCACGTATCAGAGTAAGTATGAATGTAATATAGAAATACTAGTAATACGTAGCTTAAGTGAATACAGATGGCCTATAGAAGCTATGATATGATATATATGAGATAGTTTGACATTCACGAAAAGGGTAGTATGAGAGTATGATATATCAGTGGCGACTCTATTAACTTAGGTATTACTAGCTCAGTGCTCTCTCAGGTCTCTCGTCTCTCTACTCTCTCTCTCATTTTCTGAAAAATAATTATAGAAATATATAATAGTAGAGTAATATGAAGGAGTATATGAGGATAAGGTATAATGAGATAAGAAGGGAACGGCGAGTTAAATATGTTAATCAGATAAGTACTATATGAAATAATATAATATTAAACTAGTATATATGACTAAATAATATGAAGGTCAAGTATAGTTAACCAATCATAACAATAAGGGTAAGTAGGGAGTAGAGGCAGTAGAACGAGTTAGTAGTAGTAGAACGAGGCAGAGACCGAGACTCAGCGACAGATAGCGGCAGATATATACCTCAAAACTTCAAATAAAATAATAAGCCACGAACCAGACGCATATAGTTATAATGGCAAGATAACATCGTCACGGTATTAAGTACCATAGGTGATGTACATAAGATGAAGAGTCATCAACTGAATATAGCTCCCTAGGCTGAAGAAGCCTCTCAATAAAAGATACCCTAGAGGGAGTCAGTACGTATGTAGTAGGAAAAACTAACAGAACCACTCCTAGGTAAGGTCCAGTGGTTCACGTTATATAAAATAAGGGTCAATCACCATATACTAGTAGTACGTATATATAGACAATAGGTAGGCATTATAGTAAGAAAGGATATCACCGCCTAATGAACATGTCGGCGGGTATATACTAGAGAACTAACGTAGAAAATAGAATTCAGCTGTGAAACTAATGAATAATAACTGTGAATATATGATAAGGGTATGGAATAAATTAAATAGTAGATAAATTATAAAATAGATAGTAAATAGCAAAGGTTAATAAGATTAAAAGGTATGATAAGTAAGCGGAGTATATAGTATGAAAAGAAGAGTATATATATAAGGGTTATTGGAGGAATAAACTCATATGGAAATAATGGTTGGCGGGGTATGAGAGATGATAAATATATAATATAATAAGTTATTGAGGTAGGATATATATATATAAATAAGTAGATAAGAAAAACCCTAAACGGGCGTCGTGACAATCGGGCGGATAGTTATACACTGAACTCAATAAAGATATACCCAAAGAACCTATATACTAAGCCTACCTACTACACGTAAATAGATAATATATATATATATACTGAAACAACAAACTCATAATACAGAAGGGAATAATTTTCACAATATATAATAAATATATTAAATAATATAAGAATAATAAATATAAATAATAATAATATATATAGTGATATATAATATATAATTAATATAAGTATTAATAGATATATATATATTAGTGTATATATATATAAGATATATAATATAATATATATAAATTATAATAAATAAAATAGATAATAATATAATAAGTCACAGACTCTAGAACGACGACCGCCGCGTTACTCAGTTGCATAGTTATATTAATGTAGATATATATGAAGTATAATAATATATATAATAATACATATATATTATATTAATAGAAATAGAGTATATATAGTATATGGAATTATATAAAAAAATAATATATAGAGATGATAATATATATATATAAATATATTATATATATATATATATATATATATATATAAAAATATAAGATAATTAAAAAAAAAAGAAAGAGTAGATAGGATACATTATATAAAATAAGATAATATATATATCAGATAATATAAGGATATATAAATAAAATATATTAGAAAGAAGATAGTATATATGAAATAGTAATATAATATAATATTATATAAATATAAATAATTATACTAAAATAAAAATATATAAGTATATATAAAGTATAATAAAATAAAGAGTTTAATATAATGAAATATATAAATAAATATAGAATTAGATAAGTAAATATTAAAATATTAATAGTAACTAATATAATATAGAAGATAAAGTATATATATAATATATTATGTATTATATATAAATATAGATAAGTTAAGAGGTAATATATAAAGTGAAAAATTATTAAAATAAAAAGAAGTAAAAGAAGAAATAAAAGAACAAAAATATTATATATTGCCTTTTCTACATCTATTTAAAATATCATAATTTATTTATATTGAAAAGGTGTTTTTATTATTGTTAATTTTACGATTAACTTTAAGTTAATTCATTTTTATTTAAATATTGTTATTAAAGGTATAGTTTTAAAAGCATAAAACATTTTTAATAAATATATTTAATGTTAATAATTATATGTTTGTGTTTAAGAATAATTATAATTATTAAGGTACCATGGATGAATTTAAAAACATATATATTTACAAACACTGCATATTTATTATAAACAATTATTTACTATAAATAATATTCACAAATGAAGAAATCCGCGCAATTCTGATATGGGCACGGATTAGAATTCTAATTTAATGTTGGTTAAAAGCGATAATTGTTAATAGCGGGCTATTACTACCTATTTCTCGTTTCAAGTTTTGCATAATCTGGTAAAATTTTATTCTAGATTGAGAATTAAATAATTTTAGTTGAAGGATAATAAAATGAACTATACGACATTCCGTTCGGAGCGAAAAAAATATATAATAGAATAGAATAAGTTATGAATATTATATATTATAATTATAGAGTATATAATATATAAGTAAGATATATAATTATATATTAAAGAGTAAATGATAATATAATATATAGATATATATATATATATATAATAAGTATATATAATATTATATAGATATATAGATATAGAGACGAATATATATATAAGTAATATATAAAAATTAATATATATAAAAGAGATAGTAATTAATATATATAATATATAATATAATAAATATATATATAATTATATATGTATAAATATCAAAAATTTTTTGCTTTTAAGAAATATTTATTAGTAATTAATTAATTATAAATAATATTTATTATTTATATTATATGAATGTAATTTTGATTAGGAATTATTATATTATTACTAGAATATGCATATTTTAATTATATATAATTATATATTTAAATATTATATTATTGAAGATTTAATAATAAAATTGTTTACGAATATAGATTGAATTAAATATATAATTATGATCATGAATATAAAATTGTGATAATAAATAGATTTTCTGGAGTATATATGATTATGATTAGTAAGATATATATTTTATTAGAATTATATTTAATTATTAATTATTATAATTATTATTTATTATATCATATTATTAATGTAAATCTTAGTAATTTATAATTTAATTATATTTTATTAATATTTATATTTATAATATATTACTAACAAAATTATTATTATTATTTATACATATTATTATAAACAAATATAAACGAATATTATAATATTATAGATAATTATAAATATATTAATATATAATATATATTATATATATATATATATATATAATATATATATATATATATATATTATAATTATAATTAATAATATATATATTAATTAATATATTATATATATATAAGATATTAATATATATAATATAATATATATTATTATAGAATTAATATTAATAATAACATATTATATATAATTATATATATAATAATATATATAATATATATATATATATATATATATATATATATAAATATATAATATTATATATTATTTATATATTATAATATAATATATAATTAATATAATATAAATCCTTATTACTTCCTAGTTATAATAAGTCCTTTTTATATATAAACTACTTATTTCTGTTGTTCATTTACGTAATTCATAACTTAATTTAATTTCTTTTTAGTTTATTTATTAAATATTAGTTATTAAAGTATAGTTTTATTATAAACATTTATTATTTATTAATGGATGATAAATTATATATTTTATTATTATATTAAAATATATTATA
>JABUQX010095335.1:10000-22500 GCA_015478945.1 Trachelipus rathkii
ATATATATATATATAATATATATAATATAAATGTATATATATATATATATATATATTATATTTATATTATATATATATATAATATTATATTATATAGTATATATATATATATCATCCCTTATTAAAATCTATATAGGTACACTTATGGCTTCCTATATTGAACTTGGTTAAATGGACGTTCCGTGCTTTTCATTTTTAATGTATAAAATGATATGAATAAAAGGCATTCTAAATTCTGCTTTTTGACTCGCTCATAGGACTGTGCAAATAGATTTATCCATACAAGAATAATGAAATCTATCGGACTTAGTATGAAATTTAATGTAAACAGGATTTAATTCCATATTTAGTTAGCTTTTTTTTCTGTAGCGTACTCATTGTGCTTGCCTCATATATTAAATATAGCATTAATATATATTTTTTTTACTTGTATCAACAGTTTCATTTTGAACCTGATGGGCGATGGAGAAGGGTAGGCCAGGCTAATTTCTCGAGTTGTAAAATTGTTTTAATTAACTTATTTAAGGCTTTAAAACTAACTTTGAAGAATTTTTTTTTCTTAATATAAGAAGATATATTGTTATTAAACTACCAGAGCTGAACTAATCTTTTCCATTCGCTTGGACTAATTATTTAGCGTAAAATTGAATTTTAGATATTTTAAATTAAAATATTGCATTGCTAAAATATTATATTTTTAGTTTGTGGGTGCGTGTTTAACCGTATTAGAAAACTTTTTTTTTTCAGGAATTATTAGAACTTTGGGTAGATTAGCTAATTTTCCATAACGTGTGAAGCATGAAGATCCCTAAAATATATTGTTTATTTATTTATTTAATTTTCTTAAAAACCATTTTAGAAGTTTATTATATTATTCTTAGATTTTCTTGTTCTTTTAATTTAATGTGTACCTTGTAACTACTTTTCTGTATTATTTATCCTTTATTTTTGTATTTAGTGTATTTTGGGTGTTTTTTAAATACATATACAAATGCTCTGGAATCTTGAATGATCATTACTGTTATATTATTTTTTTTAAGTTATGAATAGTGTTCAAACCAGACTGCTCCCTTTTTTTTCTATCACATTATTAATAATAAAAAAAAAATCCAACCTCATGACGCTTCTCATGTGATTTAGGTTGAATAAAACTTAACTCATTAAATAGGAAAGTGTTCTTTTTGGATTAGAGGTTTATTTTTAACTCACATTTTGACGCTGCGTTTAGAATATTCCCCCACTTTTCTATGTCTGTGTGTGTGTTATTTCCATAGGCGTATCTAGAGGAGTGGGCAGGAGTGGGGCATGATGTCTAACCAGAAATTTGTTTAGGTAATAAATAATCAAAAGTTTACTGTTTTTCTCACATAAGGGGCCCATGGCCCTCCTCACCGAAATTTTAGTCATTTTAATGTTATAACAAGCTTACTGATATTCTTAGATAAAGGGGGCCATGCCCCTACCCCCCCATAAAAATCCCCTAGTTACGCCAATGGTTATTTCCTTTGATTATTTTTTTTATTTTCATGATTACCTATTTGCTTTATTTTTAATTTTTATATTTTGTTTTATTGTTTATGCATGGATGTTTTTATATTTAATTTTATTTTTTATTTTTTTGTTTGTTTTCTTTTTTATATTTTTTCAGTTTTCGAGGTCTTGTACGCCAAGCCTTAATGGTTCGCTGAGATCCTGTAGTCCCTATAATAGTTTGAATAGAAAGGTGTGTGTCTAGGCGTGAAATATAACCCCCTTTTATTATTATTATTATTATTATTATTATTATTATTATTATTATTATTATTATTATTATTATTATTATTATTATTATTTTGGTATATACTCGTAATCTTGTATGAAGGGTTGGTTATAAAAATTAAGATATTGTCGATATATATGATATGAACGAAAGCTTCCCTCATTTTTTGAGATTTTAATTTTAAATAACTTTTCAGTTTTCTATCCTTACCGAACTTGCTCTCCTGGTCTTATACTTCGGGAATACAAGTCTTCTCACATCAGCGCGGTGATACTGCTTTCAAGGATGTCTACTGCGTCATGGCAGAGCGGGCAAGAGCCGACGCAGAGTCATCTGCGTAGGCGCATCCAACCAGGCGATAAGCCTCCCAAATTCCACATTCTCTTCATGAAATGCCGCGTGCGATTATATATATATAGCAAAGAGTTATAGTATATATAAGGTATATATATATATATATATATATATATATATATATATATATATAGCAAAGAATATATATATATATATATATATATATATATATATATATATACATATATATATATGAGAGAGAGAAGAATATCAAATTGTATTAGGTTTTATTGAATTTGCAACAGGTGTATGATAGGATTAACATGGAAGCTCTATGGCAGGTGTCAGTGATATATGGTGTTGGTGGTAGGCTTCTGAATGGAATCAAAAGTATGTACGACGATAGTGAAGCGTGTGTAAGAATAAACGGAGTCGAAAGTGATTTATTTAATATTAATAGCGGGGTGAGGAAAAGATGTGTTATGTCTCCTTGGTTATTTAATTTGTATATTGATGGGGTTATGAAAGAATTAGAGGTGGGGGTGGCAGGGATGGTGTTAGACTGATGGAGAATGGAAAAGACTGGAGGGTGCCCTGCTTATTGTGTGCGGATGATTTGGTTTTGTGTGATGAATGTGAAGAGAGTTTGAGATGATTGGTAGAAGGGTATGGCAAGGTATTTAAAAGGAGGGGTTTGAAAGTAAATGTAGATAAGAGTAGGGTTATGGTAGTGAGTGAGAAGAGTCAGCGGTGTGAAGTCATGTTAGATGGTGGGAAACTGGAATAAATATCTTAGTTTAAATATTTAGTATATATGTTTTATGAAAGGGGAACTGATGATGCAGAATGTAGTAGGAAAGTTGTCAATGGTGGGAAGGTGGCTGGTGCAATTAAATCCTTGGTGGATATGAAGGAACTAAGTCTTGAGTGCGCTAGTGTTTTGAATGAGAGTATGTTGTTACCTGTGTTAATGTATAGTACTGAAACTATGGTATGGAATAAGAGGCATAGATCTAAGGTACAAAGTGTTCAGATGGACACTCTTAGGCGTGTGTTAGTTGGGAGAAGAATTGATAAAATGAGGAATGAACGCATTAGAAAGTTTTGTGGTGTGAAGAAGGGTGTAAATGAGAGAATAAACGAGTGTACATCGAGATGGTTTGGTCATATGGAAAGGATGGATGATAGTCAGAGAGTTTGAGATGATTGATAGAAGGGTTTGGCAAGGTGTTTAAAAGGAGGAGTTTGAAAGTGAATGTAGATTAGGGTAAGGTTATGGTAGTGAGTGAGAAGAGTCCGCGGTGTGAAGTCATGTTAGATGGTGGGAAGCTAGAATAAATATGAGTTTAAATATTTAGGGTATATGTTGAATGAAAAGGGAACTGAGGATGCAGAATGTAGTCTGAAAGTTGTAAATGGTAGGAAGGTGGCTGGTGCAATTAAATCCAGTGAAGGGACTAAGTCTTGAGTGCGCTAGGGTTTTGCATGAGAGTATGTTGTTACCTGTGTTAATGAATAGTACTGAAAATATGGTATGGAATCAGAGGTATAGAGGTGCAAAGTGTTCATATGGATAATCTTAAGGGCGTGTTAGGTGTGAGAAGAATTGATAAAATGAAGAATGAACGCATTAGAAAGTTTTGTTGTGTGAAGAAGGGTGTAAATGAGGGAATAAACCAGTGCACATTGAGATGGTTTGGTCATATGGAAAGGATGGATGATAGTCAGTTGGTTAAGGGGATGTATAGTGGTGAGTGTGCTGGAAATCGACCGGCAGGGAGACCGAAGAAAAACTGGATTGAGTCAGTAAAGGAATGTCTTTGAAGGAGAGAAAATGCAGCTAAGTGGGTGAGCGAAGAAATGTGCATAGCGTGAGTGAATGGCGGTTTGCAGAGGGTAGTTGTGAGCTTTGCCTAGAGAATGAACTCCACATTGACGAGGTGCCAAAGTGAGGGTGCAGAGCATTCTCAGCGAAGCCTCACGTGGATTTCTGATTGCGACGATTTCTCACTGGGGTATAAAAAGGGGTTCCGGTAAAGCGGGGTTTCATGCAAGACTCTTCTACATTCATTTTTTCTGTTTCGGTGTATGCTACACACCTTATCCACAATCTGGGATAGGAGGAAGATATATATATATATATATATATATATATAGCATATATATATATATATATATATATATATATATGGTAGGTATATATATATATATATATATATATATATATATATACATATGCTTATATATATATATATATATATATCATCTTCATCCACTCATCTTGTAACAACACTTTTGGAGTACATAAACATGCACCGGAAACAAAAGTAATAGAACAATATGTGACACTGTCAAAAGAAAGCCCAGCCTACTGCTCCCTTTATACCTTTTTAGTGAGAACTCGTCGCAGTCGGAAAATCCACCCTAGAGCTTAACGGAACTGGGATAGACTCACTATACTCGTCAATGTAGGGTTATCCCTTTGCCCAGGTGGGCCACAACCATACTCCCCCTCACCATATTCCGCCATTCACTCCTATCATGCACCTTTCTTCTCTGCCTCTGCCAAACTCACATTTCTCTCTTCCAGGCATTCCTTTACTGACTCAATCCACTTTTTTCTGTCCGGTCTCTAGCCGGTCGATTCCCAACACACTCACCAATTAACATCTCCTCTTAACTAACCGACTACCATCCATCCTTTCCGCGTGACCACAAACTCATCTTTAACGTGTATATTCATTTATTTCCTCTCATTATCCTCTTCACACCATACACAACTCTCTAATACGTTCATCCTCATTTTATCAATTTTTTCACACCTAACACGCCCCCTTGCAGATTGTCCATCTGAACACACATTAAAATACTTTGCATCTATACCTCTTATTCCAGACCATGTCTCACTACTATACATTAACAAGGTAACAATATATCCCTTTGTAAGACCCTAGCGCACTCAAGACTTAGTCCCTTTTACATCCACCAACGATTTAATTGCACCAGCCACCTTCCTGCCATTCAACAACCCTTCCTACTACACTCTGCATCATCCGTTTCCTTTCATCCAACATAACCCTTAAATATTTAAACTCAGACACTGCACTCCAGCTCCTCACCATCTAAATAACTTCACACTGAGGACTTGTCCTCACTCACCATCACCTTACCTTATCTACATTTACTTTCAAATCCTCCCTGCCAAAACCCTGCTAATCTCTCTACCAATCATCTCTAAACCTTTCAGATAACTGCATATAATTCTGTAGGGTGCCTCCACTCTCCTTCCATCTCCCATCATTCTAACACCATCTCCCGCCACCCCAACCCTTTAAATCTTTTTTCATGGGAACCCATCCATATACAAATTGAATAACCAAAGAGACATAAAACATCCCTGCCTCAATCCGCCATTAAACCAATCACTTTCTGACACTATTATTTCAGCACATCAGCTACTCAAGTTTATAAGTATACAGACATCTCCATCTTCAGTTTACTTCAACAACAATTATGATATCACACAGCTATGATAGTTTCTCTTGGCATCTGAAAGCACTATAAATAAGGTAATTTATCTTCTCATTTTTTAATATTTTGTCTTTGCGACGATTTATCCATATATCCTTCTGAGTCACTAAATGCACTTATGTCTTTCACCATCTAAACTCTTAACGTCTCTGACGTATTTCTGATCAAAATACAAAGGTTATAATATCCCAAGAATATCCAATGTAACTAATAGATTTCCCTATGACTCCAAGAAAGTTACATCATCTTCTTTGGCTCTAACATATGGCATATTTATTGTCTTCTCCATTGCCTAATCAAATCTATAATTGCTGTGTTATCATCTTCTCTACAAACTAACTGCACTCACTGTTCACTTCTGTCTGATCACTCACCATACCTGGAATTGATAAACTACTAGTTTCTTCTAGTTTCTATCAATTATTACTTCTTCTTACAACACTTATCTGTCTGTAATATCAACTCCTTTAAAATTATCACCAAGATCATCATTATTTCTTCATTGTCCAGCCAATATATATGACGAGCCTCTAGAGCAAGCCTCTCTTTCCTGTATAATTCTTACATCCATCATCAGTTAAGAGCACACCTTCATCTGGTCATAGCTATTTCAAGCAGACTCTTGAGCCTCCTAACTTTAAAGCTTCTGTAATAGTCCGCTTCTTAAAGCCAGCCGGCATCAACTCCTTCCCAAAAGTGGCCTCCTAGCTGCGCCCAGCCTGGTGGGCAGAGAGACACAGGTTGGGAAAAGAGCACACAGCAGAAATGGGTAACAGGAGTGTACAGTAAGGGCAAGGCTAAGGGCGGTTATATGGAGCAGGTATATGATATAGAAAGGGCATATGGAGTATATATATATATTTTTTTTTTTTTTTTTTTTTGAGTTAGTGTACAGGGACCCAATTGCCATGGCTCACAATGAAGTGGAAACATCAGCCAACCTCCAACCTGTGGGGAAGTATGAGAAGATAAACAAAGAAAGATTTTTACTTAGAATGAATATTCAGTCAGTCAAAATAAATGAAAACTAAATAAAATTTTATCCTTGCATTGTTAATAGTCCTAAGAATTACCTAACAAAATCAAATGCTATAAAGAATATTTACTTTGAAGATACAAGAAAATAGTGTTACTGCTATAAAGTAAGATTCTGATAAGATATGGGATAATCTTTTAAAGGTGTTATGGGACTGTAAAGTTGGAAAATAACGACAGCGAATAGGGTCCAGATGGGAAACAATCAATAAAGATATGATGTATAGATTTCGGGGTATGCAAATGGGAAGAGGGTCTCGTGACATATAGTGATCGTAGTGATATTAGTGTGGCTGAATACGGAGGCGTGCAGGGCAATACCTTGCTATGTGTTAGTTTTGCCCAGTGGGAGGAAGACCACTCACCGATGTTCGGCTTTATGTTTCTGAGTTTCCTTCCCGCCGATCACTCGTCCAGCACTCTTGCCAACAAGATCTGAAAGCCCCGTCGGAGAGCAGGATAGTAATCAGTTGGTTGGGAGACGGCCTTGTCGAATGGCATCCGAGGTAGTCTGAACAACCTGAGAAGAGGTGAGGCGCGATTTTGGCCTCTCTGGGATTAGGCGATTTCATTGCCAGTTACCCCTTTACATGAGAGGGAGTCCAACATAAAATAATTTGTTTACAGGGTAAGTCGAAGAAATTGTTGTACAAAGCTGATACCATTGCGTTTTTAGAATAGGGTTTTAAGCGCTTGTAGCGCGCTAATCGAATCTGAATAAACGACATATGAGAGATCTTGGTTAAATTCGAGAAAGGGAAATCATTATAGCCGTTAACTCTGCGCAAAAATTGAAGCATAAGGGGAAGGGTATGGGAGGGCGGTCAGGGAAGACAGCAGAAGCGCCCACACTGTCCCCTATTTTAGAGCCGCCTCAAACACTGAGTAAATTACCTGTAATCACTGCGTGAGACAAAATGAAACATTTCTTAATAGGCAGCAGGATGGCTGATTTGAGAGAGATGTCAGAGCTAAAGGAGCCTTAGGAGAGGGAAATAGCTTAAGGTGTGTACCCTTCGTCAAAAGAGAGAGGCAGCACCTTTGGCAAGGGATGTTGAGGAAATTAAAGATGTTATGAACCGTCTTTTTGCAAATGGCCACTAATTAGGATTCTGAGGTATCCTCCTATATATAGAGTATAAAGAGCATATATATATATATGATATATATATATATATAGCAAAGATATAACATGAAGCAAAGAGCAGCAGTTATATATATATATATATATATATATAGTATATATATATATATATATATATATATATATATATATATATATATATATATAAAACCTATTTTTAACGAGTCACTAGCTCACCTTCCCTGTATTCGAACTTTTATATTAAAGCAAAAAAGACAAGCCAAAATAAAAAAGAAGAGATGGTGCTGAAAATAAAAATGAATAAATTACCACTTTAATCGTAAGAGTTTACATTAAAGGGGGAGGGGCCCAAGATGTAATCGTTTCGATACTAATATTCCCCTCTTCCTAACGTGTTCCCTAATTTTTGGCGTCTGAAGAGGACACAAGATAGTGTCGAAATATTTTGCTTTAATATTTTGCTTTAATCCAAAGTTCGAGTACAGGAAGGTGGTAGTGCCTCGTGAAAATCGTTTTTTTATATATAAATCAAACTATAAAAGTGTTATATTATATAGAGCATATATATATATATATATATATATATATATATATTATATATATATGTTATATATATATATATGTTAAGTATATTATTTATGTTAAGTTATATATATATATATATATATATATATATATATATATATCAGCGGATTCTCGAAAAGTATCCTTACCGAAAGCTTCAAGTCGTTTAGGAATGAAGGTGATGGTGGAGACCATTCAGGCCGAAACTCCGAGACCAAAGTCACCGAAAATGAACAACGAGGAACCTATTATTTTATCTCACTTCCCGGGGGCAAAGCCTCCTTTAGAAGGTCAAACGTCACGCATAGAAAGAGCAGATTTTCCAGCACCTCCTTATCCATATACTGATCCTGGTAATATTTTCCTTTTCTTTTATTATTATTATTATTATTATTATTATTATTATTATTATTATTATTATTATTATTATTATTATTATTATTATTATTATTATTATTATTCAGCAGCCCTCAGTTTCCCAGAACTGGGTTGTAAGGTGCGCTAACATGTATCGGAAACAAAAGTAGCTAAGTAGAAGTTCATGACACCTGAGGCTAAGAAGCCCCCCAACCCCCCTCACACAGCCTCCCTTCATACTCTGAAGTTTTACATCACCGTGACAGTCACCCACTGTAGTTTCTTGTCAAAATCAGGGTTCATCCCTTGTGCCAGATCCACAACCATGCTCCCTCTCAAAACCATTTTACAAATGACATTTTTTTCAAATGACATTTACTAGTATTACTCACCAATCCTCTCGCTCCTGCAAAATTTATATTCGTTTCCTTCAGACACTTTTATTGATTCAATCCATTTTTGTCTTTTGTCGATCGATTCCCAACACACTCACTTCTTAAGCACCCCCTTAAACGACAGACTGTCATCCATTCTTCCCATATAACTAAATCATCTTAATATACTAAATTAATTCTCTCATTCTTTGCCTTTACCGTGGCTCAACCGGTAGAGCGACAAAGTCGCATGGCAAGGGCGCGGGTTTGATTCCTAGTCCGGATCCTAGGTAGATATTGTCTGGAGAAGTTCCCCTCTTAGAATAGGGCTATGCCCGGGAGGTGTGAACTTTTTAAAAAAAAAATATTCTCTCATTCACGCCTTTCTTCACACCATA
This sequence comes from Trachelipus rathkii, assembly GCA_015478945.1. NCBI lineage: Eukaryota > Metazoa > Arthropoda > Malacostraca > Isopoda > Trachelipodidae > Trachelipus > Trachelipus rathkii. The sequence continues at coordinate 19,418 of JABUQX010095335.1, forward strand.
CAGCTCCCTATCACTTCTTATTCCTCATTTTATATTCATATTCATATTTTATATTTATATTCCTATTTCCTCATATTCCTCATACATAACATGCCGCTGAGATTATCCATCTGAGCAGACTTCCTATTAGATCTTTACTTCTTATTCCACACCATTAGTTTCCCTACTATACATTAACACCGTTATTAATATACCTTCATGCAGAACCCTAGCACACTCAAACTCAAGACTTAGTTCCCAATTATTTACCAAAGATTCATTTGCACCAGCCACCTATCCTACCACACAGCTTTCCTACTACACTCTGAATCATCCGTTCCCTTTTCATCCAACATATTGCCTAAATATTTTAACACTCGGATACTGTTCCAGTTGCCAACCATACAACATGATTTCACACTGCCGACTCTCCTCATCCACCACCATCACCAATAATAATTATTAATATATTATTATATTATTATTATTATTACAGAGAGTATGAGGATACTGAGTGGAGAGTGGAGTGAGCAGGAGTATAGGTGGGGTGTAGTGTGTGTAGTAGTAGTAGTAGTAGAGAAAATAATTTCAATTTTTGAAGGTTAGAAAATTGTACCCCCCCAAAAAAAATTTTTTTTAATCAAAGATTTTAGTCATTGATTCAAAAGACTAACATAAACTACAATAGATTTTTTATTTGAAAGTCTCTATATACTAAAGTGGCAAATAAAAAAAAGTAAATTACAAAAATGAAGAAAATTATCGTAGAGGCTTTAAAATAGTGAAAATTATGTGGATGAAACTAGTAGCAAATAGTATATAATTTTGGAGAGAGTGAAACAAATTTGAAATAATGGGATAGACAATTTTTTTTTTTTACAGTTGTCACCACTACTCACGGGCAGAGCCCTATTCAAGGAGAAGGTTTGTTCTTAAAGTTTAAGATTCAATTCAAACCAAATTCATTTATTCAAGAAATAAAATGCAGTAACATTATTTACATGATTAATTCAATAGGTTTATTTATTAATTCTTATAGAGAAAATTAAAGCGGGACTACTAATTGAAACAGTTTTGTGTAGTAATAGATGCACATAATACTTTTTTTTTTCTTGTTTTTTTTTACTTAACATTGCTAGTGGAATATTTAGATATTAATATTATTATTATTATTAATATTATTATTATTATTATTATTATTATTATTATTATTATTATTATTATTATTATCCTTATACCCACCCAATTCCTTAAATTCAAACTTACTGGTATTATTTTGGGGCTCAAAGGACACTACATTGTGTTGCAATTAGTAGCCCCCTTTCAGAAAATGTACTGTATTAAATTTGTACTATTACATGTTAAAATTAAAAATGTATATTGTTCATTTACTGAATAAATTGTTCTGATTCCGATTATTATTATTATTATTATTATTATTATTATTATTATTATTATTATTATTATTATTATTATTATTATTATTATTATTATTATTATTATTATTATTATTATTATTATTATTATTATTATTATTATTATTATTAGTTAAATTATTCCGAGAAGCCATATTTAATAGAGATGTGATTACTGTTTGTCGGTCTCCTCCAGTGGAGCAGCTGGAAGCTAAAATAAAAGAATAGGAAGGGAAAAGGCAGAGATATATTTTTAGACGAGATCTAACATCATACTCTCAAGAATATGAGAAAATACCATAATTTATGATTCTTTGTGATCAATATTTAAGGCTTATGAAGTGATTCGTAGAAATAAAGTTTATGTATTCGGTTTATGGCTAAGAAAAACTCTTAAATATTTTATTATTAATATATATATATATATATATATATATTATATATATATATATATATATATATAATATATATATATATATATATATATATATATATATATATATATATTAGTGATGGGGCGATTAATCGTCATCGTCATCGTCAAAATCGGCATATTTTTTTTAAATCGTCATCTCATCGTCAAATTTTGCCGATTATTTTGCCGATTAATTTAACAAATATTAAGAATTTGAATAATATTAAATCCTCAATAATAATAATAATAAAAACAATAATAATAATAATAATAATAATAATAATAATAATAATAATAATAATAATAATAATAATAATAATAATAATAATAATAATAATAATAATAATTATATATATATATATATATATATATATATATATATATATATATATATATATATATATATATATATATATATATATATATATATATATATATATATATATATATAATACCCAAACCATCCATATGGTATGTATGATATCCCAGTGCCTAATGGTTCGCCTTTCGTTATGCGTTCATCCACCTCATCCAATTGATAACATATCATACCTTCACATACTTTATATCCACACCCTCTTTCTGACAACATCTTTACATGACATCCCTGTCCCCTGCATCCATACGTGTAGGAGAAAAATTGCCCACATCGGGCAGTCCTGGTGTGTCGCAGAAGGCGATTAAGGGACGGTGGTAGTTAGGCTGGCTGCCTACTACCACTTATCTTTTGCCAGGAATGCTAATGCATACCTCGGAGAAGGTCGTGATCGCAGTAAGCGCCCTTCTATCATCCTTCGGCGAAAATGTATGAATCGCATCTGTAACATGAAATGTCAGAGGAATAAATGTTGAGGAGATGAGGAGAGAGGGTGTGATGGATGTATTTAGAAAGGCAAATTTGATTTGCTCCGCTGTGACTGAATCAAAGATGAAAGGAAACGGTGAAAAGGAGTGGTGTGGTGTGAAATGTTTGAAGTTGCTGTGGAAAGGGAATGAGAGGGGATAGAAGGATTTGCAATTGATGAGGGAGTTGTGGTAGAGAGCTATATAGATTTTGTGTGTGTGAGTGCTAGAAGACTAAAGGTTAAATTTAAGTTTGAAAAGGTCAAAATTTGTGTGGTTGCGACATATGATCCATCTGAGGGAAATGTTGAAAAGAGTACGATTTTCTGGGATAATCTGAATGATTTTGGATGGGGTGAATAGGAGATTCAGTTCATTTGCCACATATCTGCCCTTTCAACTGATTTTTTTTACAGTTACCACCACTCAAT